>CAUYSK010065773.1:0-83008 GCA_963575035.1 Avahi laniger
AGGGGAAAGGAGGCGAGAACGGGCCGGGCAATGGGAGGAATCTCCTTTGCCTGTTGCTGTGGGCTCGTCCTTCTAGGCCCAAGCACCAAGTGTGATATAACACAGATGGCCAAGTGGACAGAATGGCTCATGGCCAATCGCCTGCCATGGCGGGGGATGGCAGGGACACTGATTCTGTGATAAGCTGGACATTATGGTATAGAAGCTACTTCATCCTCTGAGCCCTGGGGCCAGTTACTCAACCCCGTGAGCCTCTACCTCCCCTGTCAAGGGGGATTAAGAGAGCGCCTTCTTCAGGACCCAAGGAGAGGACACAGAGCACATGTGCCCAGTAGGTGCCCACGTGAGTCCAAGAGGACAAGGGTCTGGAAGGGGCTCCGTAAGTGACACATCATTTCTTTTCACTGAGACTGGGAGACTCTACCTTGCCCATTCTCAGGTGCCCGGCAGTGTGGGCGGGGGTGTGCCCTTCCAGCGTGTGGGATGTGATCACACCTCCACTACCGGCAGCTGTCCGGGTGGCGCTGAGTCACATCCTCCCCTCGAGGGGAGCTGAGTCTGAACTCTTGCCTAACATCTTTGCTGTTCTGACCCACACAGTAAATTCCAAGAAAAACAGAGTGGTCACCAGAGAGGGTCTTTTGCATCCATCATGCCCTCCATGACCATGGGGGTGTGGACACGAGCTTCTCAGTGATGGGGTAGAAATCAAGTCCCCCGACTCACTGCAATTGTGGGTAACTCCCCCACCCGAGGCAGGAAAAAGGCGGCTCTCTCAGCCTGAGGATTATAGCCTCAAGTTCTTCATCTGTCAAATGGGAATAAATACTGGCACTAGCCTCTTGTGTTACTGTGAGAGTGAATTCAGATAATGCATAGTAAATGCACGATGCGGGAACACAATACACACTGTGATCACGGTCACCCTTTTCTCACGGGGGCCATATTTCTGTAGTAAAACTAGAACAAAAGATTTTGCTGCAATCGGCAGAGTTGTTTGAAAATGAAGGAAGAAACAGCAGCCACTGCTGGGCTAACTGAAAATAACTGGAAGAATAAATTAGCCAAAACTCTCAGCTGGAAGAAATCAAGCTACACAAGAGCCTTTACAGCAGGAAGCCCACCAAGTCTGTGCGTCAATTTCCAATGGGGACCCCAATCCTGAGAATTAAATTTCCAATCAGATGCTGGCCGCCTGGGGCAGTCAACATCACACACACAGGCTGCATTGTCAGCCTCCTCTGGCTGGAGTCTTTCCCCTGTGATTTCCCAGTGGTGTGACCCTGGCCAAGTCATTTCACCCCTTTGCACCTCCCTTTCTCTACCTGACAGGACTGATGATCAGGACCTCGCAGGAGTGTGAGAATTCAAAGAGATGAAAGCTCCTGCTTGCTCACAGCAGGTGTGTGATACTTGCTGGTTTCCGATCCTTCTGCCTTTTCTTGCCCAAATCTTTGTGGAAAGCCACTTTGACTTCTTTGAACCTTGGGGTCTGTCACTATGTTGGTCAATCTAAAACACCTATGGAGACTGTTTTTCACCCACGGCGTCTTGGTGTTCATCTTACAGAACTGAAATCAGAGCCCAACATGGAATGGAAGATGGATCAGATCCAGGGCTGTTTAGTAAAGGAGTGACCTAACAGTGGCCATGTGCTCTTCCCCCTTGGATCTGGACACCTGACAGGGACACACGTTCCTCCTCTCATTCACTGATCAAACACGGTGGCACCTCTGGCCTCGAGGTTTAAAGATGGATCATCATGGTCATAGAGCCCTTCTTGGTGGGGAACAAGACTTTACACCTCTTTCTCTTCCTCTGGCAAATGGGGGTGCAAGTGGGGTGCAGGGGGACCTGAACCACAGCTCCCATCCCAAATGAGCCAATGCCCCTGTTTTGTCACCAGGTTTTTTTTTTTTTTTAAATCTAAGCTTCAGTTGTGATTAATGCCATCCTGAGGTTCTCCGTGCAGAAATAAGGTCATGAGGAAGAATATGGCCATTTTGAAACCCCAGTGAACTTCAAGGGCAGGAGCAGAATGATGATCATTCTGGTTTTGGCTCATCTTCCTTCTCTGTGGCCTGTGACTTCAAGGTCGGGGGCTGTCCCTGCCTCTCAGACTTCCTCTCATGCAAATCGCCCCGGGTGAAGGGAGAGGGGTGGCAACCGCAGAAGCAGAGGAATGTAATGCACCCCGACCTCCACGGACCTACTTTCCATTTTATAGGCGAGCCTCTAGGCTGCCTGAGCTCCACCACTGCCCCAGCAAGGGCTCGCATGCTTCCGGTAAAATCCCAAATCCAGAAGCAAGGGCTGGGAGACCAACCTGACCCGATCATTTCTCGAGAAAGAAATGCCTTGGTTTCGTTCTGAGGTTCCAAGCTGAGGGGTTCATGGGTTTTCCTGCCATCCAGCCCTTGCAGGAGTGCAGGTCTCCAAGCTCCTCTTCTCAGATGGGTGGGTCACAGGAGGGGAAGGGCCTACAAGATTGGGGATCACTCAGCAGTTGGAACATAAGCAGAGGAAGCCCTTCAAAAGCCAGCCCCCACAAAGGGCACCCCACACAGCAGCATCCTCACGTACAAGTTCCATCACATGCTGGCCGGAGGGCTGCGAGGGGCTTTTTTCTTTGCTGGGTCGAGCGAGTGGGTGGACGTGTGTGACATCTTTCTCGATTGCCCAAAGTACTGCAGCAGGGCCTTGCAGCCGAGATGTGGCGGGGCAGGGGGCGGGTGTGGAGTAGAGGAAGGGAACAGGCCCAGAGCTAGGGTCCTGGCTCCCTATCTGAGTCATGAGTACTTGAGGCACTCCACCCCGGTCTTCAGGCCTCAGTTTCCCCATGTGAAAGCAAGGGGACTGGAATTCACCACCTCTCCGCTGTTTTATAGGCAAGCCGCTACGGGAGAGGTTTTGTCTTAGCCGTGTTATCTCATCGCCTTGGGCAGGACTTTTGACTTGTTCCCAGTAATAATCCCAAATCTAGAAACAGTGGCTTTCCAGCCCAACCATCTCTGAAGAAATACATTGGTGAGTGCAGGAAAGAGAAGGATGCAGAAAGTTCCCACTAGCCCCGATTTGTGCGAGCTGATGCCCAGGCCTGGAAGGAGATCTGTTCCTGCTATAATTCCCCCAGTGAGTCCAAGTGGTGTCGTTTGGGAAGGACGAGCACCCCAAATGCCTACACGTGTGCTCCCTCTAATTTGTGAGTACAAAGACGTGGCCAAGGCTTTTAAGTGAGAACCAGGTGAGGGTCCTAGATCCTTGCCTCCACATTTACAAAAAGAGAATGCAGACCTCAAAGGGCCCGTAAGCTCCATGGATCACTGCAAAATAAAATGTTCAAGTTTCCCATTGTATGTAAATACACCCAAATCCCATCACGCGAATGAGGCCGCACAGTGCAGAACAAGTGCTCAGTGACCGTGAGCAGGTCATGTCAAATTTTTGGGATTGAAGTTCTTCAGCCGCAAAGTAAAGAGGTTGGATCACCCACTCTCCGAGGTTCCCCTGCCCTCTCTAATTACGCACACACGTAGACAGTCACGGCCTGTGGGTAATTAAAGCATTCAAATAATATCCCTGAGCCCTCAATTGCTTATTTTCTCTCCCCCTACACATCTGTGGACTATAGAGCCTGGTTGTTGGCACTGAGAAAGAGCTATCGAGATACATCTCTATGGCTGAGGTAGGTAAGTCATTCTCAAACACGAAATGGAGCATGATGTGACATCTGTCCAGCTTGCTTCCTTCCTTAGCCAATGCAACTAAATGTTTTCTTTGAAATATGATCTAAATGAGGGGAAAGGAGCTTGGCGGGAGACCCAGAAAATTAAGAGGCATCCAGCAATTCCTGGGAGGGGATAGGGTGGAGCTGGGGCGTAAGGAGCGAGGGTCCACACCTCCTTCTGCCTCCCCTACACACTCAAACAGCAAAATAGGGGTCCACACAGGATAAGGGATGGAGGATGCATTTTTTCCCCCCAGCTGTGGCCTCCAAATTTTCCAAATAGGTCCTTTCAGAGAAACAAGAGTGGCTTGTTCTCCCAGCAACAGGCGCATGTGAGCCAATGTTAGAGGGTTGTAGAAATGGGGGTAAAAGGAAACCTTTGCCCAGTGAACTACAGGCAGGGCCCCGACTGGGGCGGCTCTGATGAAAATGTTTGGCTTGATGTGGCGTCTCTGGGTTCCTCTGAACATGCTCGGGGACAGAGGCATTGAGCGGCGCTGTCTTCGTTTGAAGGTATTTTTCTACAGCAAACACCAGGCGGGGAGAAGAAAAACCCAAACCACTTCAAGTGGATTCCGATTTTGAAAGCCGCCACATGAAAAGTGCAGAAACCTAAGCCCCCTTTAGTATGAGCCCAAGTATAACAGGCTCAGGCCGGGGAGGGCCGCCCGGCTTCTGGGCCGCCCGTTCCCCGGAGGCCCGGTGCGTGCGTCTCTACTGCCAACGGCATCAGTGGAGGGGACTTGGGAGCTTTCATGTCTGCACACGGATTCGCTGAGATCTAGACCACAGCGCTGCTCCACGCACATGCCCTAAGTAGGGCAACTTTCATTCGTGACTATGGGGCCCCACCCGTCTCTGAACTTGCAAGGTTTGGGGTAGACCTAGGAAGGGTTACAGCCTTCAGGGAAGACGCCAAAGCACACCAGAGCCAATACTCCGAGTTCACGCCGTTCACTCACTCACGTGTATCCATCATTCTTCCCTCCCAACATACCTCTTCCCCCACCACCCACCATCCCACAAAGAAAGGGACCTCCCAGAGATTTTTTTTTTATCATGAGGACAAGTTTTTGCCTGCTGCCCTCCAAGACCCAGTTCCTTGGGTCTTGGCATTTGTTCACCAACTGATAACCAGTTTCTGCTTGACTGGCCACTAACGAAGCCCCCTCAGAGCCCCTGAACTGAGATGGTATCAGTTTGTTCCTCCTCTTCTCCTGCATTTCACATAATCCCAAATGAGTCAAAATTCTAACTTAGAAAATAGAGTGTGTTAAAAGCAAAATGTCATCCTTCTGGAGCTAGTGATAATGTAGTGTTGGGAAAATGCACCCCAATTGCAATTCTTTGTCTTGTTTTTTAGCGTTATCGTTTTGCTGGGACCCTAAGATACATTCAAGTCCGACCCTCAGGTAATCCTGACTGCTCTCTGCTCCCCACCCCCCAGGAACCTGCCCTGGCCCTAACCCCAGCTGGGGCAGGATGCTACCCGTCAGCTTCTGCGAGTCAGAGCATTTACCCAGGCTCAGACAGTGCCGGGAAAGGGAAGCTCTACGACCCAGAGAGAGCATCGAACCCTGATGTTAGCCCTTTCGTTGCAGCCACGAGAACCCGCGTTCTATGTCACTCTGGCGCACTAGAGGCCTATTGCTGCCGTCACCAATTACTACAAACTTAGTGGCTTGAAACAACACTAACGTATCTTACAGTTCTAGAAATCAGAAGCCCAAGTTCAGTCTCACTGGGCTAAAATTCAAGTGTCTGCAGGGCTGTCTTCCTGCCGGAACGACTAGGGGAGAATCTGTTTCCCTGGCGTTTTTCAGCTTTTAAAGGCCGACACATCCCTTAGCGTGTGGCCCCTTCCTCAATCTTCAAACCTGGCAACAGTGGGTTGAGCTTTTCTCACATTGTGTCACTTTGGACCTTATCTGCCTTCCTCTCCCACTAGAAAGCACCTTGTCATTACACCGCCGGCCCGCACCGCACCCTCCTTCCCTCTCTTCCCTTCCCCTTCCCTGCATAATCCGGGAGAATCTCCTTATATTAACACAGCTGATTGGCAACCTTAATTCCAGCTGCAACCTTATCATCCTCTCGCTGAATTCTAACACGAGAACAAGCACAGGTTCTGGGGATTAGGACTCAGAACCAGATGGGTTCCACATGCTTCATATCGTCTTTATTTTCAGAAAAGCTTACCGCTCTCCCCTTTGATCCTCCTCCCTGGAAGAACAGTGAGACTACCGCTATCTCTGTGATTCACAAAGGTTGTGACATTAGTCCAGAAATGCAGATATCTGGTTTACCAGCTCAGATTCAGACTAGGAGATTGAGTCTAGGAGAGGCCCAGGAATCTGCATTTTAACAAACCCCTCCAGGGATCCCCCTCCAGGGGATCCAAATGCAAGTGGCCTAAGAGCCACGCCCTGGGAGACAGGGTCTCTAGGGAGCCATTGACAGCACAGAGACTGTAGGGTCATCCGTCCACCTCCAAGTAAGAAGCCCAGCAGCTGAGGACACAAATAATGACCCTGCTGTATGTAGGCTGGCCGTCTCTATGATCCATAGTCCATCCATACGTGGGTCAGTTCTGGGACCCAGGGAAACAGGGCTCAGGTGTGTGAGCTTAAGAGGCAAACAACTGCTTTTGTGCCGTCAGCACTCCTGCTCTCTGCAGGGTCAAGGCAGTCAGGAGGAGCTCCCTGCATGGCTCAGGGCAAAGGTCAAGGCCATGGGGCATCTTCACACAAGGGAAGGGGAGCTTCATTTTGAGTGAAAATATTCTGGACAGTCCAACATGGTACGGAGGATTTTCATTTGATAAGGACTTTGGGATCCAGTGAGGCTCAAGCTCAAGCTCAGAAGATTAGTAGCTGTATTACTTTGAGTATGTTGCTCAAACCCTCTGAGCTACAAAAGGCAGTGTACTGCACAGCTAAGAACCCTAACCAAGATACAGCCATGTATCTTGGTCAAGTCTCTGACATACAGCGTGGGCAAAATAAAGGCCTTCCTCTCTACCTACAAAAAATAATAATAACGATAGTAATAGTATTTATTGCGAAGTTAGATGATTGTCACTCTGCTACACTGCTTTTGTTCATTATTCATCAAATACTCACAACTCTAAACTGGGAATGATTTAATAGGATTGACTTCCTGAGACACAGGCAGGTGAGATGACTTACGCACACTCCCAGACCTAAAGTCGTGATGGGATGCGAGCTCCGAGACTGAGTCCGGGGCGAACCTCTTGAGCAGATTGTCTTGGACGATCCAGCCTTTAGATTTTCTGTCTCATCATCAATCATGACCTCTGTTTCTGCTTTTTTATTTGGAAAATACGGTCAATGAACCAACTTATCTTTCGGCCTCATTTTGTTGTTGTTGTTGTTGTTGTTTTCCCCATTTTTGATGAGGGGCAAAGGTAAGAAGAGAACCGTAGTGAAGTTTCTCTTCTGTGCAAAGATTGAAACAAAGGTCATTGGAAACCTTGTATTGATTGAAAAATAGATTTGAAACAAGCTAGAGAATCCACTCCGGAATTTCCGTGCCAGCCTGCAAGTCCTATCTGAACAGTGTGCATTTAGGGACTTTTTATATAGCAGGTCCTTGACCCTTTTGACTGATCCAAATACGTGTTTGAAGCAGGCCTCCTTGGGATTTGGGGCCCCGCCACAGATTTGTCGTCCAGGAAAGGAAGGTTATGAAAGGAGCCAATGTTTACCCAGTGTTCTGTGGCCACCATTTTTCCGTCTTTCTGTCTCTTGAAACATTTCCCTGGGGAGAGGTCTACATTACACAAGCTGGAAGGAGCTTGGGAAAGCATCAAAAAGCACAACTGTGTGTGTAACATAAAAGAATCTTTTAAAATATGGGCGGAAACTGAACCAGTCTGTGTTGGGTATTCCAACTAGAGGACCGGACCGAGACCCAGCAGCTGCAGCATCACCCATCGTCACTGCATCTTATGCTCTATGAATGGGAAGTCCCTTCCTGATGGTGACGGTGACGATGACACTGATGATGAGAGCAATAAGGCCTCCCTGTTAGTTTCTGGGGTTGCCCTAGCCAATTACTACAAACTCAAAACAACAGCAATTTATTCTTTCACAGTTCTGGAGGCCAGAAGTCTGAAATCAGGGTGTCAGAGAATCTGTTCCAGGGGAGAATCTGTTCGGAGGCTGTGCTCCCTCCACAGGTGCCAGGGGAGGACCCTTCCTTGCCTCTTCCAGCTCCTGCAATTCGGGGCATCCCTTGGCTTGTGGCCACATTACTCCGGTCTCCGCCTCTGACCTCACATGGCATCCTCCCTTCCCTGTACCTGTGTATCTAAATCTCTCTCCTTATAAGGACATCCGTCCCTGGATTTAGGACCCACCCTAATCCAGTATAACCTCATCTTACCCTGATTCCATCTGCAAAGACCCTGTTTCCAAATGAGGTCACATACACAGGTACCAGGAACCAGGACCTTCATATAACTTTGGTGGAGGGGGGTGGTGACACGGTTCTACCCACAATGTTTCTAATAATGCTTGACAGTTATTGAGCTGTGACTGTGTTCCAGATACCGTACCAAGAACTTTGCAGTGATTAGATCAGATCATATGAAATCGCTGCGTTTGTAGGTTATGAATTGTTGAGTGTCAGCCATTTTGTATGGTTACACTTAATATTATCTTCTTTACCCCTCTGAGATTAGTACTATTACTATTGTATCTGCTAACAGAGGAGGAAATGGAGCCACCTATGTTTGTCAGGGAGATGAAATCGTGGATGGCTTTAGGAATTGTACCTGCACTAGTGAAATCTACCCCTTCCTCACTGCGGGACCAGGAGGGAGATAGCTAATCCCTCTGAACTTCTATGTCTCCATCTATAAAATTAGAGACAAATTTTTTTTTGTAATAAGGTTTGTGTGTATTAATATGACAATCCCTCAAATCAATAATTTGGAAGCTAGAAGAGGCATCTCACAGGGTGTCTGGGCCTTAAGAGTTGTTATGTCTGTTCCTCTTAAAGTGTGGTTCTGGGAACATTGCACTTGGCAATTGCCTGGGAGCGGGGGCGTTTGTTGAGAACGCGGGTTCCCAGGGCCCACCCAGCACTCCAGAATTGAAGTCTCTGGGAGGAAAGGCCTGGAAAACTGCATTTTAATTGATGTCTCTGGGTAATGTCTGGGATTGCAAACATTAGAAAATTGCACTAAGCCAGTAAAAAATGTCCTTCTTTCCTTTTGGCAGGATGCAGCAGTCTAATTAGGACTAGATTGAGTTCAGGTGCCTGTCCATTGCGAGTTCAGGTTCCTGTCCATTGCAAGTTCAGGGACAGTCACGAGAAACCAGGGCCCAGCTGCCCGCTGTCCTTTGCCTGAGAGGGGCAGGTCCGATGGTGACCTTTCAAGGGGAAAGTGAATCTTTAGCAATCTTTGGTTGCATGTTCATGACTTTTTTGTTAGTTGAATGAAAATAAATACCAAGCTTAAAAACTACAGGTTTAAAAATCAATGCCATCTTTCTTCCGGAAGTCAAAATCCTTGTGCCTTGCGGGGGAAAGAGAAAGAGAAACAAACAAAATCTCTTCCCAAGATTTTTTTTTTCCCCTCCTGCGAATCCTCTGGCTTGGTTTTCCATCAGACTCATTCTTCCAGCTAAGCACCATTTTCTCTTCTGTGTTCAGAAGGAAGAGGCCCTTGACTTTCAAACTGAGCTTTTGGAAGTGAGACGCCTGCTTGAAGTATGCTTTTTCCATGTCTGAAAACACAAGAGCTGTTTATAGCTATCGAACAGTGGGTTTGGGGTTTCGTGGGTAGAAGGCACTGGCAGTTTCAGACACCAGGCCTTGCTCTTGGTGTGATCGGCGTAGTCAGGAAGCCTGTAGAGCGACCCAAACAAGGGCCCGCCCTGCCAGCGGGACAGGCGATGGCTCCCTGCCTTCCTGCCTGCCCACCCCAAGTGTCTGCTCCCCGGCCTGGCCCTGGGGTCTTGGGGCAAAAGCACCACCTACTGAAAGTGTCTATTACAATGGAAGTAGGTTGTGTACAATGCGTACAATGGAATGGGGCCACGGAGCAGCTGTGGGCTGGAGCAGGAAGAATGTGGAATTTGGAGTCCTGTACATGTAGGATACAGCATGCTTCTGATTTTCCAGGGAGTATGTTGAACACTCTGAATATATTTTATCATTCAGCTCTCACCACCAGCTCCCTCTGTCATTAACATTTTATACACAGGCACCAGTGGCTCAGCGGGGTCAAATGACTTCTCCACCATCACGCGTGTAGAAGTGGTAGAATGTTGATTCGTCCCTCCCCAGCCCCTCGCTCCCAGCCAGATCCACGCACCTGGGGTCCTGGTCGCCTCCCCATTTTTTCTGGCTGTGTCACTGTGGCTTCCCTGTCCTCCTTTGGGAAGTGGGATGAGAGCAACACCAACCAAGGGGAGGAGGAGATGGACATGTGAGTTCCAAGGGGCTTCACCTCTGTTAAGGGACAGATAAAATCCGGTGGCTCCAAGTTCTGTTCTTTTCACGGACACACACTCTGGGGACTTGCTCTCTGAGTCGCTGTGGGCGTGGGGCCTGGGCAGAGGCAGAAGAGGGCATCTCAGGCTGGGGCAGAATAGAGGTACCCGCTGTGGGTGGACCCCTGGGCTGCAGGGTCTGGGGGCAGAGCTGGAAAGTGGAACATTCGAGAACTGACTCCTCCCCCTCCATGAGTACCTCAGACCTGACAATACTAAATTGGGAGCCCCCAGAGGGCAAGGACCACGGCCTGTTGCTGTCCTAAGATCATGGGACCGGCACGGGGGTCTCCTACACCTCGGCCTAGAGCCCCCTTTGAGAATTGAGCTTCATTTGAGCAGAGCTGCTGCTTTTCTTTCTTTCTTTCTTAACAACCTGGTTATTTTTTATTTATTTATTTTTTTAAATAACTGCTCCAAGGCTTTGGCAGAGCACTTGATGATTTGGGGGAATTCCAGCTTGTTCTTCATAAAAAGGCGATCTGAATTACACTGATTTGGAAAGTGTTATAGACACGGGGCTCCCCAGGGACACAGCTCGCGGGCAGTGGAAGTGTCCCTGCAGCTTTGATGGGAAGCATGGTTTCTGCTGCCCGTCACAGCCGCCACAGCGGGGCCGCTCCTCTGATGATGCTGTGCGGCTACAGGTAGGGAGGGAAACAGGAAGGCCATCAGCCTGATAAGCTGCTCTATTAACCAGAAGGGATTTTCAGCCATCTTCAAGAAGGGAAAAAATTACATTCAGGAAAATCCAGAAAAGGTTAAGCTAGTTGCACATGTTGCTTAACCGGATTTGCAGCAGAAGTCACTCCAGAAATGGGACTTTTTTGGTAAACCTACTTTTGTGTAATTGCTGGGAGAAGAAATGTCGGGGGCAGGCTCACCCCAGCATGGGTGGGGATGTGGGGACTGGGTCAAGAGTACAGCTGGAGTCTGAGTTTTTCAAAGTTGCAAATCAAACTAAAGGACTGTTAACAAATATCTTCTCTCCTCCTCTCTTGGCAGTTGTATGTTCCCCAAAAGCTGGAAGACCAGGTTCAAATGTAAAAGTTTTAGAACCTCTGAAGTTATGCAACAAAACCTGGAAGCACAGGCTGGCTTGGGGCCGACCACCACCTACATTCATCCTCCCATTACAAGGGGCCTCGTGCCTGCCTGTCCTATTGGTTTCCTAGGGCTGCCAGGACCCGGAACCAGGTAGCTTAAAACAACAGGGATCTCTTCTCTCTGGGGTAGCTATCCGCACTCCAGAGCCCCTGAGGGCAGGCACAGGCTGAGGCCAGACTTCAGCTGAATCCACATCTCTGCCCGGCTCCTCCCCCTGTACCCCTGCCCACCCCTACCCCACTCACACAGGAATCGCCACCTCCCCTCTGCTTCTAGGGAACCACACCTAAGACACTGTGGGGTGTTTTCAGGGACTCTGGTGCTCATCCTTTACTGGATGTATGGATTTACTCTGAACCATGTGAGTTCCATCTTCCTAATCCATTGTCACACCTCCAGTTATTACCACGCTCAGCCCTGGGGAGAGCAGTGTGTCTCCCAGATCAGCATGCGAGGGGAAGATGCAAAGAGAAACAGGAAGAGAAAAAGAACGAGCAGAGAGGAGGAGGAAGAAGAGAAGAAAATAAGTAGAGGACAAATCATTATCCACAGGTCACTAGAGAGAATTGGAAGATAGGAGGTTAGACGGGCTATGTGCACATACACTTTTTTTTTTTTTGCAGATACATTTAATAAATAGTCCAAATACTTAGAAGAAAGGAGAGAGGGAAGGGGAAGGTAATGCACAAAGGGTATTAGGTAAATGTTGTAGCTAATCCCAAAGTAAAGAGAGATGATGAGATATCACGGAAGATGAAAGGAAGCCCCCGAAGTGAGTTAGAAAATACAATCTATGGTTTAATAAAAGAGGTCAGAGGTTATAACAAATAAAAAAGAGAGCCATAGGGCACTTACTACTGAATCTTTAAGGTGACCTTTGCTTTATGCAGGGAGCTGTATTCTTGAGAAGAGTCTTGTAATTCGGTTGTTTGTATGTCAAATCTTTAGCACACTGAGAGAGCTCACTCTTTGAGGAAATTTTTTAGGAAAATCCATTACAATCCTTTACACCCACGGCACACACTCTCCCCTAATGTGTTCATGACAGAACTTTGCATTTCTGTATGCAGGTAGCCAGAACCATGCTGAGGATACTAATCTGCAATCTCACCCCAGGATACTTGGTATGGAACAAGCCAAAGGGAGTTAGTTCTGGTATCTGCGGCCTCGTGGTAAAAAGGGTATCAAAAAAAGAAAAGAGATGGCAGACAGTTACCTCTTGGAATACTGGGATAAATATATTCCAACAATAAAGCACGACGCATCACGATCCTGAGTTCTAGAAATGCCATCTGGGGAGGCAAAAACATTGTACCAATTGGGCAGCAGAAAGTCTGTCCCTGAACCAGACACACCAGTAGGGTGGGGAGGAGACTTGGGTGGTGTCCTGTAAATATCCACGGCCCAGGCATTGGGGAAGTCACATGGAGTTCCTTGGGAGAGGAGGTTATAAAACTGATAGGAGCATGGCAGATTGATTTCTCTTTTAACTTTGAGACCATAAAAACAGCAGGACTGGGATGACTGCTGACATGTCCTCAGCGATGTTGGCTCTAGGCTAGCTCTCCTCCAGAGCAAAATGTTTATGGTACCACCAAAGGGTGGAGCCACCTGAGCTGAGAAGGGCCCAGCAACTTACAGTCCTAGGAAGGAATATTTGTCATTGGCCCCCCAGATATTTATAAGTGGCCACAAAGTCACAACTTTCCCAAAGGCTATGGTAACAGGAGAAACCAACTCTCTTTAGCCAAAGAAGACCTTTGATATTAGTGAGCAGCTCATGTGCAAGTTCTCAAATTACTCAATGTCACTTTGTCATATAATCTCTCCCTCAAAATTCTAAGTAGCTCTCTTCACTTTCTTTTTAGTTCGATGAATAACATTGGCAGGCGGTTTTCTTTGGGAGTTGGTTATATCCCTGGAACACTGTTTTGTCTACTGATGAGAATGATTTTGGGTGCAGAACCTCGAAGTTGGTCTTCAGGTGGCCACCGGCCTATCAGCTAAGCTCATGTGTTCATCCTAAGATTTCCTCTTGCTCATTAGTTTCATTGAGGGTATCTTTCAAATCTGTGTAGCAGCAAAAATGAGAAGTTATGAAGTCAAAAATCTTGGGGTTATTCATAAATAGTCAAAACCACAAATGTTAAATCTATACCTGCCAAGGGTCTATTGCACAAGATCCTGAGCTCCTTGGGGCTGGGGAATAGGGAATGTTTCTGATTCATCTCTGTGTCTCTGGTAACCAGCACAGTGAGTGTCCTCCATATATTTATGGAGTCAGTGGAAGGATGGATGGATGGTTGGATGGACGGATAGGGTTTGTATAAGATAATGACTTTTCAACTGAATGATAAGCAAAGAAAACCACATTTATAGAAAAGCATGTCATGTTACATTCGATTTAAGAAACTTCCTCAGAGTTCACAATAAGTACATTTCAAAGATGCTGCACTTTGGGCAAGAGTTTGCAGGATATTCTTTTCAAGAGCTCTTTGACATTGGTAAAAATTCTCCTTATTCTGGAGTAGTTTAAGCATAAATCTTAATACTTTAAAAACACCCTCAAAACTTAATTACAGTCCCAAAGCTCTACTTACACCTCCATGAGTTCATTTATATTAGTTAATTTATATTCTTTTCCAAATACTAAGAGAAAAGGAGACACAAACTTTTTTTAAAAAGTGTTTTAAACTATCTCTCAGAGAAAAAACAAAAAACAAAAAACAACATTTTGCCAGTCTTTGAAGCTTTCACAAAAAATCTTAGGTAGTTTCTGCAAATTGTCCAAATATGGTAGTGTTCCATAACCGATTGCTCAGCAATCATTGCCAACGTGGGGTTAGTTCTGACAAAGGAACAAATATTCTGAAAATGAAAGTGCCAAAGAACCAAGCACAGGCCGCACTGAACCTGGGACTCTCTGCGTTGGCGCTTGCACGAACTTTAGAGACCGCGGGCAAACACAGCTGAGCTCCTGTCAAGCTGCTTGGCCCTATCCACAGGCAGAAGTGCCAGTCTCTCATGCATGGGGGAGCTGGGGCAGCTCTCTTGTTTTGCCCACCTTCTATCCCAGTACAACAATAATTCCCCCTGCTCCCCCGCAACCCCCAGCAAAAAGCACAAAGTTAGAGGTGGTGGAGGAAGGAGCCTCTTAGTATCAATTTACACTTACCATGCACCTACGCTACAAATGACTTTGATGATGTTTATCTCCTGATATTTATGGCAAACCCATGGCTAGAAATTGCTGGTATCAAGTGATATGTAGCAGAGCACCACTGACCCTTTGGCAAGCTTTAAGCTCAGGAGCAAAAAGGCAAACAAACAATGACAAACCACCTCCACCCACCTCCTCACTAAGGGAGCAAAACTCCCTTTGCGATGCAAGATCTTAGTGTGAAGGATATTTATGTGCTTTCTTGCAGCAAGAAAAGGTGAAGGATACCTGCTATTTTCACAGGATCCAATGGCAAATGCCAAATTCACCTGGCAAAGTCACCCCTTAGAGGGTTCCATTGGGCAATTTCAAAATACCTAAGCAGCAACCACATGCTGGCCTAAATTAAGGCATCAAGAAATTTACTACAACCCCTTAAATCTAGCTTATTGCCGACATCTCAACTACACAGGCACCAAGGAAAAAAGCAGAGGCATTTCTAGTGCTACAGATGTTTGCCGATGCTCTCTCCACATTTTGACAATAATAATGATGATGATCACAATGATATAATAATTATAATAAGTTAATAATCAAATGGAGGTGGCTTTTTAAGAAAGGTTGGAAAGTTGTTTCAAACTCTGCAAGGTTGATATCATGGCGAAATGTCAAACTTTCCACTTGAACTTCCGTTTTTCAGGCACGAACACTTTGCTTCGGGGGAAATCTTGGCACTGCAAGGGCTCAACCTGAGAACAAACTTCAAGTGCGCACCCTCTCTCTTTCCTACCCAACTCTCATCTCTCACCTGGACTCATTAAGATACAGAACTCCAGGTCCAGCCAGACTGAAAAATCAGCCCTTCCCGGCCAACAGCCCAAGCCTGGGTTTCCGTGGAGGCATGCGGCTCCCTTTACAGACTGCGGATTTACATGGTAAAAATAGAAACGCCCGCGTCACATGTATATGCAAATTCGCCAACCAAACTCAGTGCTGAAAATAGTTATTTACTATTTGGCTTGCATATTGGCCCAGAAAACCTTCCATACCTATTTCATGCTCATTTAAATTCTTTAAGAGTTCCTGACCCATTTAAATTCCTTGAGGGATGCCTGGCTTCCCATGGCCATTTGTCTGCTTCTCTCCCCAGCAGCTTTTAAAGAAATACTGCCCGTCATTGCAGATTAGACTTTGGGGAAATATATTGGCGCCACTTTCTTAAGGTCCATTCTGGGCGCTGTTTAGCCACGAGTGGCCTGGGACCTTGGCTCGTGGCTTCCTTCTAGAGAGCTCCATTTGGTACAGGAGAGGAGGGTGCCTAAACTACACACCTGGAAAATTTGGACAGCAGTTTTTCTGAAAGTTTGGTCCTTGGACACCCACAGCAGAGTCCCCTAGTGTGGGGAGTGGGGAGAGGCTTGCAAAAAATGCAAACTCTTGGCTCCTCCTAGCACCGCTGAATCTGAATTTCTTGGCATGGAACTCTGGATGTTACTTTCTCCAGACGTTCACTGGGGTGACTCTGATGGCCCCCCAGCGTTGAGGATCCGTTGCTAAGAAACCACCCTGAAATCCTGAAAATGTGCTACTTGAGAGCTGGAGTGTGCTGCAGCCTGGGCAAGGCCACACGGCACTGTGGGACTCAGCATCGTGTGAGGACACAGACGTCCTGCAGGAAGGTGGCATGGGAGCGGAGGTGACCAACGCACATTGATGTCTGCACCAGCGTTCCCTCTAGGAGCGGTTCTGATGCTCACAGAATGAGCCCCTGTTCCTCAATGCGGCGAATTATTTTCACTGCATAACTGGCTGAGAAAAAGAGGCACCTTCTCTGCTCCCATATTTAGGGGACAATGACTTGGTAGAGTTGGGGATTCTAAAGCTCAACGGTGTGCATTCAAATCCTGGCTCTACCACCCACCAGCTACTTCAGTTTGTCAACCCTAGAGAGCTGCAAGCCCCAACCCCCAGGCCACAGACTGGTAGTGGTCTGTGACCTGCTAGGAACCAGGCTGCACTGCAGGAGGTGAGCAGCGGGTGAGTGAGCAAAGCTTCATCTGTATTTACAGCCGTTCCCCATCCCTGGCATCGCCACATGAGCTCCGCCTCCTGTCAGCTCAGCAGTGGCGTTAGATTCTCGTAGAAGGGTGAACCCTACTGTAAACTGCTCTAGGTTGCCGCTCCTTATGAGAATCTAATGCCTGATGATCTGAGGTGGAGCTGAGGCGGTGATGCTAGCGCTGGGGAGTGGCTGCAAATACAGATCATCATTAGCAGAGAGGCTTGACTGCACAATAAATACAATGCGCGTGAATCATCCCGAAACCATCCCACCTCCCACAGTCTATGGAAAAATTGTCTTCCATGAAAATGATCCCTGGTGCCAAAAACGTTGGGGACCACTGCTATAGAGGAAATAATAACAGTTCCTACCTGATAAGGTTATTGGGAGATTCAAATGAGAACAATACTACAAAGCACCGTGGGCGATACTAGCCGAATAGCAAGCCCTCAATAAACAATTGCTGTTTTTTAAATACTTCTTTATACTTTTTAAAAATATTTTTTAATCTCTTCGATTTTACACCATCCCAAAGACCACCCTGAAAGTTTATCCACGTGAACAAGCAAGCTTGGTTTGGAAAACAAAGCATTGACGAAAAGTGAATCTTAGAGGAACTGCAAAACCTTCTCCAAGAAGTCCTTTTGCTGTCTTCTGCTAGAGAAGGAAGCTGACATTACCCGATTTTGAAAAGACATCCCCATCACCAAGTAGCAGATAGTTTCAAAGTACAAATTCACCGTCAGCTACTTAGTAGGTCCTTGATACATTTGGCAGCACACTGTTTCTCATCCCAACTCACAGATAGATTGGCCAAACCACTATCCTGCCGGCACATACACACATACATATACGCTCGAACAATACTTCTTACACTCACTCAAATATATCCACTTACACCCGTATAGGCCAAGACACAGCTGCTGAAATATCTCCCCAGGCAGACACACCGGTGCCCCGAACAGACACATAACTTGCTCATAGCTACTCACAGACACTCCCACACATGCTGCCCACACCCGGGTAGATGCCCACGTGCATGCTCCGTTATCCCACCGTTCTCTCCACAAACTCCCATGAGAACCCACAGCACAGACTTCTATTCACTTGTACAAACACCGTCACAGAGACACGACTGCACAAATACACTCACTGCTCCTTCTCACACACGCATGCGTCGATGAGTCCTAGGACGATGGCATAGACCTATCTGGCAAAGAAGAAAAAAAAAAATAACAACCAGAACTTCAGAAACCCATTAAGAACGGAAGCCAGAAGTGAGCGTTCCCTTTGCGTCATGTCAGCAGGCTGCTGGATACGAGAGCAGGGGGCATGAACACAAATGAACATTCCAGAAACTGCTTTGTTTTTGGAATGCCTTCCGTTTTTGTTTTTTGTTTTTTGTTTTTTTTCCTTTAGCAACAACAGAAATCTGTGAAATGACTGAGGGTGGTTAATTAAGCATTGCAGCCCATATTCCACTGCAGTTTCAATTGGATATGGTGTTCTCTTTCACTTCCTGTTATGCAGGATTGCGCGGGCTGTTAGACACCTGCCACGTTCCCAGCCCAGCTGCTGCTCTGCCAGGGGCAGGGAGGAAGCACTCCCGGGCCCTTGGCCTTGAGAGAGTCACATTCTGCAAAGCAGCCCCTTCCCGGTGAGGCCAGGGGTGGGGTGGGGGGGCAGGCACAGCTGATGTGAGTCCACACTGGAAGCCTGAGGACCCGCAGCTGGCGGCAAAGACCTTGTCCTATTGTGAAGGTTGTAGCAGGGGCCGTTTCCCCCCAAGCCCCCAAACCCAGAGTCCTGCCATGACCTACGTGTCATTAAATCTGGTGTGTCTGTGCAGGCCAGAATCAGACGTTACACTTCGGTTTGCCTGGAGACCTTAGTATCAGGAATAGGACTGTGTGCAGAAGCACTTCATTGACTCATTCATTCATTCATTCATCACTTTGTGAAAACCTCCTATGGGTTAGCCTCTCGGTGCTTGGCAGTCACCAAAAAAAAGAGAAGAGACAATTTCTATGTTAGTAATACTAACTCATCCTCCTCATCACAGAGAACCCAAATTTATTGAGAACCCGTTATACGCCAGACAACATACCATTGAGCTCCAGCCCCTTTATTTAAGGAAACCACTCCTAGTTCATTGGGAAGATTTTACACTGCCTGTAATTATTCATTTTTTAGCAGAAATCAGAGAGAAAGGCAGAGGGAAGGGGAGGGGGAATTAGGGGAAACTCTTTCAAGGAGGTAAAGACAGAGATGGATTAAAGATGATCACAAATTCTTTGATTCTTCCGCCATCAAGAGGTGGGGTCTGATCCCCAGCCCTTGAGCGTGGACCAATCTGCTTCGACTAATAATGTGTATGTTGGAAGTGGCCCCATGGCCAGCTCTGATATTTCAAGGCAGTTTATGTTTCCTTCCTCGTGGGGACACTGAGCTGCCACATTCGAAGTCTGCCACGTAGGAACCCTGAGGCTGCCATGCGGGGAGGAAGCCCAGGCCGCCACCTGGAGAGGCCATGTGAGGAGAGAGCAAGTCGCTTCAACCCCAGCCCTTGGAGTCATCACAGTTTAGCCCCAAACGTCACCAAGCAAAGCGGCATCATCCCTGCTGTACCCCATGTGAATTCCTGATCCATGGAATTTCGAGACTCATTAATACTAAATTATTTTAAACCATTTAATTTTGAAGAAGAGAGTTTTGTTATATTGAAGTAGGTGAACCAGGATAACGACTGAGTAGCAGAACCTCACAGGTGAGTGCATTAGGTAAAGGTGAGGGAAGGAAGGACATTCCAGGTAGAAGAGAATAAATCATTTTTTTTAAAGAGAAAGACAGGCAAGATATACCCTTAAATCTCCAAATGGTCTGCTCTTACTGAAGTGTGAGGCGTAAAGAGCCCATGCAAGGACTTGCACTCCAGGCTAAGAAAGTTTCACTCTGTTCTCAAGATTGTGGGGCAATGCTGGAGGGATTTGAGGCAGAGAGTGGCGTGGTGTGGCTGGTGTTTCAAACTTCTCACTCTGGCAGCAGAGTCCAGGGCGTAGGGAGCCCAGAAAGGAGGTGGTGGAAGAAGACGGAGCCAAGAGAGCAGTGGCCCGGGAGGAGATGTGAGAACTCCCTTTGAGGTTTAATTGGTGGATACGGGAGAAAGCTTGGTGAGGTGTTGGGAGAAAGAAGGAATTGTGGCGATGACATCCAGGTGTCTCACTTGGGGGACTGTTTGGCAACCCACTGTGAGAAAGGAGGCTGAAAAGTAGGTTTGCAGAGTTGGAAGGAGAAGTTGAGAATAACTGATTAACCTGAAGAACATTTTCTAGAACATTCCGGCACCTGTGCGTAAGACAAGGGGGCAGACGAGTGTGTAATGGTTGTGACTATCAGACAAGCCTCTATACTATGGATGCATGATTTTCATAACAGCTTCGCAAAGTAGCCTGAATGGGGTACTTGGTACCCATTTCAGGGTTGTGGAAACTGAGGCTTAGAGAAGTCCAATCATTCTTCCAACTCATGAAAAAACAGAGGTACATCAGGACTCCAAGTGCTCAGAGTCCAGAGTTTGCTCTCTTAGGCAGGCTGCCCCCTCATGGATAAATAAGAGGCAGAATCATTTGCTTCTATGTCTTAAAACGTCAAGTCTGAGACCCCACGGGAAGAATAGCTACTTCTAATCAGAAAAAAGAGTTGTCTCTGGGGCAGCTTAGCACAGAGGGCAGAGTGTGCCTGCAAGATTCAGCTCTTATCTGATGAGAGATACGGGCAACCTTTACATATTCATTTCCCTTAAATCATTAGGGCTCAGTTGTACAATTATCTTTCTCCAGGACAAGTTACATGGGTCATTGAGTCAGTGACTGAGATGGAGAAACCTTTTCTTTCTGAATACCCTTCAGGTTAAAATAGGTAACATAGGTCTGAGGGGGTGGAATCGTCTTTTTAGAGAGCATTTACCCAGGGAGAACTGAGTGTTAATCCAGAGCCTGTGCCCCTAACCACTACGCCACGTGCATGCAATTTCTCTAATCTGGAGTAAGACAAAGGAATTCTTGGCACAGAATTTGGGCTGGAGGGTTGGCTACATGGAGCAGATCATCCTATTGGTCTTAGACATAAAATATGTATGTTTGGAGGCACGATGTGATATTTCTATTCCATGCAACGGCTTCCAAAGGGGTCTCAGTCCTTCCTTTGGGATCTAGAATACTGTCCAACTCCTGGGGCTAACTTGGTGTTTCTCAAATTATTGACCTTTAATCAACTGCCTTAGAATTGCCAAGTCTGGTCCTCCATGAGAGGGCTGTTAAAAATACAGATTCCCAATCCCCACCCTGAAAATGACCTAAACCAGACTTTCTGTGGGTGGGGTTTGGGAATTCGAATTTTACAGGTATCCTCCAAGATATGATGTTTATGTACAACAACAATTAAGGACTATTGGGAAGAAATACTAACTGCCCACCATAAATTCTCGAGGGTAGTCAAGTCTGTGCAGAGATGGCTTTTTTCCACATCTTCCTCCGGACCCATCACAAGTAACAGGGGCCCAGCTGGGGGACGCGCCTGCATCTAGGAGACGGGCAGTCCGACGCTTGTTTGCTCAGAGACCTCTTCCCCGCCTCCACGCCTGTGCTCTGCAGGCAGGGAACTGACCACTGTGAATGACACTTCCCGCAGCCCCCATCTCCCGCCAACTGGCTTCCTGATAGGTTTGCACAATGGGAGGTGCTGGTGGGAGATTAGGGGGTGAGAGGACAGACGGGAGAAGCCAGGGGACCTCTCTCCTCCCTTTCAGGTGTCACACCCCTCGTTGGTTCCAGCTTCAACTGTACAGCCTGCCAGTCACTGGCCAGGTCCCCTCTGCCAGGGGCTGCTGCTTTGGGCTCTGGCTCCAAAACAAGACCCTCCCTGGGTGGTTGGTAGTGACTTTCTGCATTTGCTAGTCTCTGGCACTCTTACCTTTTCCTTTTTTTTCCCCCCTTTTAACTCTCCTAACACCTTTGTAACTAATTTCTTATATTATGTTTCCTCCTCTGAATCTACCTGGAGATGAGTTCTGTTTCCTGGACTGCACGCTGACCCCTGCAGGAAGGAATTCAGCCAAAGTCATGTCGTATGCATGACTAGCTAACCATGCGTTCTTGTGTGCCTCTGGCGGGCCAGGCACAGTGCTAAGAGCTTTATATACATGATTTATTTATTCAAAAGAATATATCAAGTACCTATAAGATGCCAGGCACTGGGCTAGATGCACCTCTTTCTATGCCAGACTAGAATATCTCACTGGCTTCTCAACGGAAAGACAGAGAGAGAGAGAAAGAGAGAGACAGAGATACAGACAGGTTTTGTTTCTATCTGAGAATGTGATCGGACAATTTCAGTCCTGTGTCCTCCAAAGCTGGTAGGTCATTGCCTGGATGGGGCCCAGTGGAGAGATTCTCCCCACAGATTTTCTGTAATAAGGCAAGATACAGAGATTGTGCAAGAGGCAGTGGCCCCCAGGGTAATTGAGATTCCACTGCAATCTACTTGGGAATCTACAGAACCTTCCACACAAACGTTCTTAGGTAATTCTGAACGGACTTGAAGTCAGGGACAAAGCAACATCTCAGCTCCTTCGGAGATAATGTTGGGGCCATGCTGTGGACGCCAAGAGCTCCTGAGTCATGCCATCATTCGCATGAACGGTTCTTGACATCCCTCCTCGTAGACGCTTGTAAACCTGTCCCTTTTCCTTGGGAAAATAATAGAAATGGGGAAGTGTGACAATCACGGCCTTTAGAGGTAAACTGTCTGGAAAAGACTGTTTCTTTGATCAATGGAGCTTGTTTGTAATTCCTCTAGTGTAGGACAAGCTCTTTGCTACATTTGATCGAGAGTGAGCACATACTACCTCGGGACAGCCACTTTTGCCAACTGAAAAGGCGGGAAGTTGGCTCAGGTGCTCCCTGGTCCATGCCACTGATAGAATTTGAAGCTGTTGAGAATCAATCGTTACCTTGGAAATATTTAAGTAGGTGCAATGTTACCAAGAAACAGTGTCTTATTTGGTCCATGACTCGGTGCTTTTAGATAAATAATCTTGATGGTTTACAGAGGCAATTAGTCTCAGGGAGCTTAAGGAACTCACCCCTATCATGCAAGATTGGCGGTAGGTAAACGGAGGAGTTGAATGCATGTGTATACAGCTCCAAAATCTATGCGTGTTGCATGGGAAGCTAACTCTCTATCAGCACTGAGCAACCCTGACTTAGTTGGGGACTAAACCACATCCAAACTACAACGCACAGCATTGATCCAGTTTTAAAAATCACCTGGCACTCCAGATACGGACCAAAGGATGAAGGCGGCGAATTTCTCACTTTTCCATCAGTTGCCACAGTTCTGCAAAAGATCCGCTTGAAAAAGAACCTACTCCCCAGACAGCACACTGAGAGTAAGGTTAGAATAAGAAGGCTGCTATAAGCCTATGCAGCAAAAGTAATTCTCTCTAAAAATACATTTTGGGGAGAGAAAGGGTGTCTTTATGAGTAAGAAAAACAAAATCCATGGGCTAGATATTTGAAGCTACTCAAGTTCTCCAAAGCTTCAGCCCACACACCTGGCTGTGTTTTCAATCAAAGCCTTTTGAAGCTATTTACACACCAGGGGACAAAGTCTAATGTAAATGGGCCCTAAAATATATTCTTTTCTGGGAAGGTGTCTTAAAGCAGGGTCTCCCATTGGGTGGTGGTAGAGCCCCTTGACTGGGGCCTCCTGTGTGGCAGGCACTATACTCCACAAACCCTTTTCCCTCCTTTAATTTTCCCAACACCTCCCTAGGTAGGGGCTGTTGACATCCCCATTTCACAGATGAGAAACTCAAGCCACATTCCTTGGCCAAGACCTTTAGGAAACAAACCAGCAGTGTTTGCATTCTGCTGTCCTGCCCTTTGCTCTGTGGCCTTCCTAAAGTCAGTACCTCACCTCCTGTGGTCTGTGTGTTAGACCTTTCTTAAGATAGCCATGGTTGGGGAACCCACCCCTGCCCCTCCACCAGCTGAATCAGCCCTCCAAGGGGACTGATGACTGTGGAATGGCAAAAAAAAAGTTCTGGAGCGGATTCCTGCATTGTCTAACTTGATCTTTCTTAGCTTCTTCCGTAAAATGGGGTAATAGTAAGTTCTTCCTCATTGCATCACTGTGGGATTAAATGAATTATTATGAGTAAAGTAAGAACCTAATAAAGACAGTTCCTTTTAAAATCTGATCAGGAAGACAAGAGTCTCACCTTCTTTCAAGGTGGTGAAAGCTTAAAAGTCTGGTACAGGTTGGAGGGATTAATCTATTGAAAAATCAGCTCTATAAACGGGCATTTCTACAGATTCTCAGTTACAGTATATTTATCCTGTTTTGAAGATCATTTTTTTTTTTTACTTTCCTGGATCTTGAAGACCCCATGAAGGCCTTGATCTGGTTCCTCACCTGCCCCAGGGTTAAGGGAAGCAGAAACCTCAGGCCCCAGGGTTGGCCCTCCCCAGCGAACACTCGGATCAGCGGGAAACACGCTGTCAGGGTCCACCTTAGCATTTCCTCTTGCAGGTCAAAGCCACTGAGAAGGCTTCGTTTTTCCTCCTGTGTTTTTCTGAGCTTGTATTTCATCTGCTCTCAATGCCCCGGGGGTGGTGGCCTCTCCTCTGTGCGGGAATGCAACTTCGCTTCTTTGGGAAAAGCAAAAGCCTCTGCGGGACAGATCAGCTCCTCGGTGGCAGGGGACGTGCACTTTGCAAGTGTCTTTGCTGCTGTGTGGTGGCATCCTCCCTGTCTGGTGCAGGGCTTTGCTTTTACCAGTCACTTTGCTTTTCCGGGATAGTACCAGTGGGGGTGTGGCCTGGATCGTGCCAGCGTTCGTGTCATGAAGTCCTGCTCCATCGCTGCCATCATCATAGCATAGGGAACCGACGGGACCCGGGGAAGACAACACGGAAAGATACATGGGTGAGGCCTTTCCTGGCAATTACTCTTGGTAGCACTCAACGCAATGCAAAATTTCCCATCCAAAGAAAAGAGCGACGCAGTGGCAAAAGCTGTCATTGAAGAATTGATTCGGCACTGGCCGAATACCTGCTCGTGTGCGGGGTGTGGCGGTGGGAAGACAGGGATGACGAAGGCACCGGCTCGTGCCTTGGAGGGCAAGAGAGTCAGAAAGAAAGTCAGACAGCGAACGAGGAAGTAGAACCCCAAGTTCACCACACTGGGTAGCTGTGGTTCTTTGGGCAAACTGCTGAATGTCTCGGAACCTCGTCTGTAAATGGGGAGGACAACGTGCTCCCCTTAGAGAGCTTGTTGAGCCTCCAGTGCAATCCTGCAGAAAAGTGCTTAGAGCAGCGCCAGGTCCATAGTGAGCGCTCAATGAGTATCATCATCATCATCCTTCACATTCTCATTACCATGAAGTGGTCTCGGTGCTATCGCAGGTACAAACTGGGTTTGACAGAAATTCGGGGTTGTGTGCCCGCGGCTTCTCTTTTTGGAGGAATGTTGGGGAAAACACGCATTCCTCACCCTGATTTCCTGTCCTGCACAGAGTTCTTTCGCAGAGCTGCACGCCACGTCACCTGGGGAGCCCCACCCGATTAAATCCCAACTTCCTGGACAGAGCCCAGCAGTTAATAGTTTTTAAAAACCTTCACAGATGATTCTACTGTGTGGCTGGGGTCATGGCCACCTAAATAATCTGCAGGGTCTGGTGCAGAATGAAACTGCAGGGCCTCTTGTTCCAAACTAGTGAGAATTTCAAGACAATGGCAGCAGAGCATTAAACCAAGGGCTAGGTACCCCTGCGAGGGGGCACGCTGATCAAAGCGGTTCGGGCCTGTGTTTGCGTAACATTCCAGCCTCTCTCTGCCCATGGAGACTTCTGTCGCCAAGAAAGGAGAAATGGCATCTCTGGTTGATAAATTTGGGGAAAGGAGCAGCCCCCTTGGGCCCAACCCACCGCCCTCCTTGGTTCTGGGGAAGTAGGCATGTATGCTCTACTCCTCTGTGTCCTAAGTTTTACAGAGGTAGCTTCTGTTTGCAAGGCCCGAGTAGTCTAGC
This sequence comes from Avahi laniger, assembly GCA_963575035.1. Taxonomy (NCBI): domain Eukaryota; kingdom Metazoa; phylum Chordata; class Mammalia; order Primates; family Indriidae; genus Avahi; species Avahi laniger. Next base: position 25,671 of record CAUYSK010065773.1, read on the forward strand.
ACTTTCTTCCACAGCAGTTATATATGTCTAATGGTGGAATGCAGACTCTGCAAGCTCCCTTGGGCAAAATGAGGAATATGAGAACCAAATATTTCCTTTGACAGCTAGCTCCAACCGGGGAGGGTAAGAGAAGGGTGATCCCCGGCTAAAGTGTGAAGGGTGCCGATGTCTGACCCTCTCTCCCACCCAGGTTAGGGGCAGCAGTCGCCAAGCAGAGCCAGCACACCAACACCTGGGAGAGCTCTCCCATCCAGGGAAAGAGGAAGTGCCAAGGCCGTGAGGTTGAACAGAGCTGGGCGTGATACAGGGCGAGGGAGGTTGTGGGGCCGGACTTGGGTACAGACAGGGCAGAGGGGGTGTGATGGACACTGGTGCACACACCTGGCAGGGCTATGTGAGCTTTGGGGGGCTTCAAGGGGGAGCCCCCAAGGGACTTTGCACCAGGGAGCAAATGGAAACTGTCCCATCACCCAGCAATTCCTGCTCTGTCTCGGGTACAGTCAGAGAGGGGCCGGGGCCAGGCGGGGGAAGGCAGGTGTGCTGGGGAGAATGGTGCGGTAGGCCGAGCCCCCAAGCCCCCAGGCCCTGCCCACTAACACTGGCCCCTTGCACAGTGACAGCAGCGGCCCCTTCCAGGACATCCTTCCTGGGGCAGCCCGTGGCCCTAACCAGCGGCAATGAGTCCGAGTCCTTCTGCTAACTTGAGAATGACGAGCAAATATTTGACTTTTTTCTCCCTTTTCTCTCTCCCCCCCTCCCTGTCATTTTACACAGCCCTGTTTAGACTGGATGCTGGTTAATGGGCGACCTTTGCCCTTTGGCTAAAAGCTGTGACCAGGAAATCCCACCTCCCATTAATGAGGGTTTTGTTCAGGATCCCAGGAGCACCAGCACACAGTTTCTGCTCTGCAAATGCATTGTCCGCCTGGCTTAGGAAAAGAAAAAGGAAAAGAAAAACAAACAAAGAAAAAGAAAAAAAAACTCCTCCACTGTTGAATTGAAACAGCAAACTCTAGGCCCTAAGTAGGTTTCTGTCTCTATTAAGACAACAAAAGGTCCTAAATGCCAGGCTGGGGACACAGAGCAGGGAGAACGGGGTGGCCCAGGAAGGGGGGTCTCAGAGGAGAGGGAAACTTGATTAACTGGTATGTTTTCAGTTATCTCCTGTGGGTCTGCTTCCACCCTTCAACAAGTTTTTTGTTGCCCTGAGCGATTCAGACTTAAAAAGTGAGGCCCTGGGAGATGCGACGTTGAGGCCAGTGTCCTGCGCAGGACAGGGCGACCCACGGGCTCCTTGACCTTGGTTGTTCTTCTGCAAAGCTCCACGCGGATGCCAGAGCCTTCTGATCACATGGCCAAACTTGCTTGCTTTCTGTCTTATTTTCTCTCTTCTTTGTTATGCTGAATATGACTTTTAAAAGGCTTTACCCTTTTGTTTTATGCTAAAACTGCTCTGGCCCAGAGCCAGCTCTTTCACCCTAAAAATTCTAACCCCTGGGAACCAGGGTTTTCTGACCATCACCTACTGGGCCTGGATTGTCCATCTCTTATGGCTTCCTTGAGAGCATCGGTGTCATCCAGGGCAGGAACTATGGCTTATATGTGATCCCACTTGCCTCCTCTTCCTCAGCACTCAGGATAGCTCATGGCTTGAAACACAAGCTCTAAAAATGTTCGGTCATGGGAGGTTCAACTATTAATAAATGCTAATTATTATTCGTATTGTATTAAACATCATGGCTAATGATTGTTCCTAAGGTGTATGGAATGAAATATTAAAAACAGACAACATTTATTGACTGCTATTAGTGTGTTGATGACTTAACTCTTAAAGAGTTGCATCTCAAATGTCAAGATTATACTAGGATTGTTTCGAGTTCCTAAAAATGATGAAAACACAACACACAAAAAAACTCAGCTAGAACAACAAGAAAAAACCCAATTCCCAATCCTTCCCCACCCCTCCCCCGCCACCCCACTTTTTTTTGGACAGGGAGAGGAGATGTGAGCAATGACTTGTTTTTAAAAAGTTTACTTTAAAACATAAAGAGTCTACTGTAAGTTTTGATAAGAATCAAAATGCTTGTGTTTGGGTTTGTTTTTGATCCACACACGAAGAGCAGAAGAAAAGAAAGGAGAGGGGAGGAGATACAAAAGTCGTCTTCGATGGCATGAAATGGGAGCTCGATTAGCAGCTGCTGTTGTTATGAAGTTTAAGGAAGTACACTTTTGAGGGAATGAATCTTCAGAGGACAGAGCTGGAAGAGGCAGAGGAGGGGCTATGCTGTTCCAGCCTCTTGGGCAGCCACAGGGACCAGGCTCCATTAGGATGTTTCATATGTATTTACATAGATAGTTATTATGCATCTATTTTAATTTTATACATCTCCATTTATTCACTTTATATGCATTTTATCATACATATTATATGCATGTGTATAGAGACACACACATGCACATACAACACATTTTATTGTATATGTTGCATATGTATATAAAGCACATACATATGATATGTATGAAATAAAATGTGTATAGATCTCTGCACACACACACAGCCATCTCTGAGTACATACTGTGTTCCGGGTATGATGCCACCGGCTTTACACGCTTGATCTTATTTAATCTCCACCATAACCCAGTGAAATGGAAACTATACCATCATCCCTGTGCCATAGGTGAGGAAAGTCACTCAGAGAAGTTAGGTTACCTTCGCAAGGTCTCACAGCCTTTTAAGGACAGCGCTGGGAACTGAGCAACGGTCTGTCCTATGCCGAAGCCCTACAGCGCTAACCAGCAAGGTCACTGCCCCTCGCGGAACAGGTATGGCGTCGGAGCTGACCTGAGACAGCCAGAAAGACCTCCTCGGAAGGCCCATCTCACCTACATCCCTCGTGTCACAGTGATGGTGCCAGGCGAGGGCCGGGATCCCGTCTCCGATAGCCACGTGAATGCCTGGCACACCCACCGCCTGGAACGACTCCCAACTCCATTCTGGAAGAGCCTCGGCAGCTGGGCCCGGTGAGACGCAAAGATACTGGATTGCGTCCTGGTCGACTTTAAACCCGGCTGTTGGCTCTCTAATGTCTAGTGAGCAATGGCCTCTTGGACTGTCTCCCTCTTGGAGACAGCTTTTAATTAACCCACCGGCCACAGGCTACTGAGAAAAGTGGTCAATGTGAAAAGGACTCTCTTTTCTGTCGCTGCATATTAATACCTTGTGCCAGAATCAGATCAATGGTTCTGGCCGGCGCCTTAATCAAATGGAGTTCCGAAGAGTACACCTTGATATCAAGCGGCCCGGTGGCAGACAGCACTACCGGCCCCCTTCCATGAGAACGTGTCGTCCAAATACCTCCCTCCGTAAAACTACCCACATTTGTTATCTCTTGCAGAAAGTTTGGTAATGAATGTGGCTTCTATGTTTTCAGCTGTAAACAGCAGAAATCCCCCTGCAGGCGCTCTAGTAGACCTTTTATCCGTACTCAGGAAAAAGAATTGATTGATTTTGAAGTTAAATGTTGGCATCTGCTGTTATTCAAAACCAGGACCTTGGCTTCAGTAATCCACCATGCTTTCAGCGTTGCCACCAGTGTGCGGCAAATGAAGACAAGCTGTTGTCAAATGAGAAATGCAAAATAGTCAATCTGTTTGTCTGTTTAATGTAACTGGGAACATAAGCTGCTAAAAGTGGTACCATTCGGCACTGTCAGATGGGAGACACTCTCCAACAAACAAAAGCCTAATGACCCATTTTACTCGGCACTCCGGAGTTGCTCCTAATGGTACTTTCCATATGCACTCAAACATGCTTTTATCTGAAACTGCAAATGGCACGATTTTCCATCCAACACAAGCGTGTAATCTGTGTGTGTGTGTGTGTGTGTGTGTGTGTGTGCGCGCGCGTGCTGGGAGCAAAGGGGTGGGAGGCGTCCCCCCTCCCAGCACCATGGAGGAAGGCTGACGCTCTAGACATCTTAGAGCCAGAAGCATATTGCAGAAGCATCTGACTCTCATCTTCTCTTTACACCTGTCATTGCACTGTATTAAAGGGAAAAAAATCAAGTCATTAACCATGATAGATACGTTTTTAATAAGTAAGTGTTGTGCCTCACCAGGCGGATAAATAGAGGGGCTTAAGATAGCTTCGGAGCCCGGCGTGGGATTTACAGCGGGAAGTTAAAGGCACTGCCTACTTCTTCCAAGAGCCTGCAATTTGGGAAGCACAGGGCTCTCAGCATTACCCAAGCAGCAACTCTTCAAGAATGCTCCCTGCTGGGGCTGGACTCTAACTTGCCTTTTAATTTGGGAGCTGTCTCGTGCTTTTGTTTCTCAGGGCTTCTAGTGCCTGGAGAAATATGCCCTACTCCAAAGGATATTGGCCAAACCCAATACTTACTAATGGCTTTAAAAATGTATCTATCACTGGCATGGCAAATAATGATGCCTATTCATTCATACGGACTTTAGGAGCACTGTGTTGAGAAGGATTCTGAGGCACACCCATAGGAAAAGGTGCTATAATTGCTTATCAGACCCTAACATTTTTCTGCTGCTACAAGCCAATGTTTACTTAAAAAAAAAAAGAAAAAACCAACAAAAAAATTAGGACCATCAGAACCCATTTCATGTTTAGGATCTATCAAAGACTCCTGTATTTATACCAGAAAGTCAAATCCACTTAAGTCACGGCAAATGTGGGGGAAAGAAAAGGGAATTAAAGGCTGATGCACTCCATTCAAAAGACTAATTGCAAAAGAATATGTCTGGTCCCAAACAGCATTTGGATACATTCAGTGGAAATAAGGCAAAAGCATATGGTTTGCATTTCCTCTATAAAGAAATACGGGTGGGAACCTTGTGGGACCCAAGATGCAATAACAAATACAGATCCTTGACGAGGCTTGGCAGGCGAAGACAGAATATTTCTGTGTTTACCTGACAATGTGACTGGAGTCCAGCCCACTGGGGAGCAATCCATTTGGTTGTGACCTGTCGCACCCTGGCAGAATGTCCTTGCAGAGACATCAATGTCAGCCCGGGAAGCATCGCTCCCTCCCTCTTTCCAGGCGAGCAGACCCTCCAATGAGAAATGCTGATACCGTAACATGGGCTAAGGATGTGCAGTTATACCGCTTGGACACCAGGCGATACCGTATCGTATTACTGTGTGATAATATGCAGAAAAGGAAGTGTTGACTCTTTGGTTTTTAATCTGCTCTTTCTAGATCCTTTTTTTAAAAAAAAAATCTAATTCTGACTTCTCTTTTGGCATGTGACCGTTTGAATGAATGACTTGTTTTACCATTAATTCTTATTTTGTTTTGCCTTTTTTTTTTCAGTCCAATCTAACTATCAGGACTAGTCTTTTTGATTCTGTTAAGTTGGGGACAAAGGGAACAAAAGAGAAGTCAGTGAGAGCAAGGAAAACAGAGGTGTTTTCTGCATTAGGATTATGAAAAACAGTGATGGAGTTCTGAAAGATCAAGCAAGAAAACCAGACTCTAAAAAAAAAAAAAAAGACACCTTCTTCTCAATCATATATATTTTGTTTCAGAGCAAAGGGCCATTTGTAAGTTGGGAACCAAAAAGGACTGAATGATTATTTCTGTGCCCCTTACACCAATGACCAAGAAAACAAAAAAGTTAATAAATGTGGGTTGTGGGCTTTCCCCCCGCCCCATTTCTTTCCATGACGGATCAAAAGTCACATGAGTGGTGTTGCAATGCAGCTGCTTGGATTATACTTGGTCTCTGCATAATAAATAGGGAGTTTCTAGAATCACCAGCTCATTAATGAGCACTAATTCAGAATGGATAGGACAATGTTCAGTAATTTAAGCAACGTGGACAATGAAGGTTCTCAACTCTGGTACAAAGAGCGGCCCACAGAAGCGTGTGGAATGAGTAATTACAGCTAATATCCATTTCGGCCTGTATTAGAACGTCCGGAGAAACAAGGTCACGGCAACAGGCCGGGAGCTGGTCCCAGGGAGCATGGCGGGGGAGGGAGAGTCAGCCAGGCCAGGTGAACTGTTTCTATTACGCGGACTCGGCCACGAATAAGCCCCTGACAGCTCCCACCAGGACGGGGCGGCAGAGCAGCAATTGCTCAGTCACGGAGCATGTCTGGGACTGGCTTGCGCTCCGCCAAGGGGCACCGAGAATGCAGAGGTGAGGTCTTGCAGCTCCAGCTGTGACCCACTTCTATCCTCGATCTGCCGCTGGAATAGACGGGAGCAAAGTTCTGGATGCTTTTGCTTCCTAGGGCTTGTGGGAGAGTGTGACTGAGGGGTGGAACCCTCCTCAGAGACGCCCCTGGTGTTCTCTGTGGCCCATGGCAGAGGGTCCGCAAGGCGCACGGGAAAGGAGGCCGTGAAGCCCCCAGCGGTTACTGGGAGGCGCTGCATTGGGATTGGGGGAGTTAGACCCTCTTGGTGCACCAGACAGATGATAGAGGAACTGGATACAATTTTGGGCTCTGTGGATAAGACATCACTTTGAATTTGAGCTGTAATTAGTTCTGGTTACCAGCAAGAGAAACCGGCTCTGGAAGATTTACGCAGAGAGAGGAACTTACTGAAAGGGTAATGGGGGACTCCCAGGAAAGCTGAGAGTGAGGCTCAGGAAACAGGGAAGCAGGGCAGAAGGGAGAAACACGAGGCCAGACCAGCTCTGCAGCTGCAGGCTTCAAAGCGCCTGCCTTCGCACTGCTGGGGGACACAAGGACCACACAGTGTGCTTCCCTGACACCACAGACCCTGGATCCCGGACTCCAACACCGGCCCCCCAAGGTCTGGGTGTCCCTCTTGCTACTTCTTGGATTTGCTGGCAACATTCAAAGTCTAGGGTTCTTGTATCTTATCTGATGGGTTGACACCAGGTCATGTGCCCACTAGCTTCCCAGGGAGGCTGGAAAAGGCAACATTGGCCTTTCAGGCTTCCGTATTGGGAGGGGTCTCTGCAACCCAAGGATTTATAAGGTGGTAAATTCCCCTTAAACAAGATCAGCTGTCAGACGCAGGACCGTCCCAAAGCCTCAGCTGTCTGCTCTACCTGCTTGGTCCTATAATCCCTGTGTGATCAATGCAGCCATTTCCCATCCTAAATCTCTGCTTCTCATGGCAAAACAGAGACGACGACGGTACCACTCTCACAGGCTGTAATGAATGATGATACCAGGCACTTCATTAATTCATTCCACACACGTTCATCGAGTAATGTGTAAGATCTAGTGTAGGTTTATCATGATGCATACGGCAGGGCAGGCCCCCAATTCAGGGGACGACCTAGAGACGGAGAGAGGTAGGTGGCTTATAAGACAGTACGAGATTTCATGAGACTTGCTGATGAATTGAGTATGTGGGACAAAGAAGAGGAAGGGAACGAAAGACATATCCAGTTTCTGGGAGATTCTAAGGGGAAAGGCATTGGCTCAGTTCTTGTCACACCGTGAGTGCTCGATAGATGTGAACTGCTGCCGTGATGGCCAGCGTGGTCATCATCGTTACCGTCACTTTCGTTTTTATCCACCATCCGATATAAAGCAGGATTCCCGACTGGCTGCAGACTATGTGCCATTTATTGGCTGTGTGACCTTGGGCAAGCTACTTAACATTTCTGTGCCTCAACGTCCCTCTCTGTAAAGTGCAGATGATAAAAATAGCCACATTAGAGGGTTGTTATGGGGACGAAATTGGCTATTTTATGAAAAAGGGCTCAGGACCGTGCTGGGAACATGACAGCACCCCTATACACAATCTGCTGTCCTCCGTGTTGTTGATTAGTGTTTCCTGACTTCTGCATACACTCACGTCCCATTCTTGCTGGCCAAAGAGCCTGTCTGTAAAATGGATCCTAAAAACCTGACCCTTTTCCCCTCAGTTTCTCCAGGAGAGAAAATGGGTCTCCCTCATCCATGCTGAGATGAAAACCTCTCGTGGATCATAAACAGAAAGTGTGTGGTGGACCCGGTGACCGTGCACAGTGCTGTGGCTGAGGCTTGGGTCACTCTGACCTCAAAAGAGCCGACCACAGGGCCTGCCTGTCACCCGCTCCGTCCCTAAACTCACAGGCCTCAGAGCTGGCAGGGCGTGAACTTCTCCACAGCTCCAGTGTGGAGGGGAGGGCTTTGGGGGGTCTCAGAAATGGTCAGTCCCGGGCTTCAGTGGGAGACGCAGCGCAGGTTCCCGAGCGTGAGCATATGGGCTGGACTTCTGCTTTCGAGCCTGGCTGGAAATAACACATCAGCACCTTTCTGCATGATCGCAGGATGCTCGCAGCTCCGTGCCTGCTGGAAACCAGAAGTGAAGAAACAGACCCCCATGCACTCAATCACGTCCCCCCAAAATGATGGGCAGTGACACTGGAAAATGGTAGACTTCAGTGCTACCCTTTACTAAAAAAAGAAAAAAAAAGTAGTAACAATAATATCTAGCAAACCTTTAAGCAGAAAACAAAATTTCACCACAAAATGGACTAATGTGCAAGATAACTAATTAGACTAAATTAGACATCTCCTGCCTCCCTGTACCTGTTTTTCTAGAATGAAGTCTTCACATAGACCTCAAATATGAAGAGAATATGAAATAATTAGGCCCTGGCTTGTGGTCATCAAAGCTATGGAACTTTCTAGAAAGCCACTGCAAGGATCCCGACACATTCCAGAAAGAAGTTCCTCTACACCCTACCCTGTGATTCCCTAATCCTTTACTATAGTGAATATTGTGTTGGACTTTGCAAAAGCAGAACTACCTCCTTGTCCTCTAAATCCATCCATCTGCCATGAGACTGCCTGCCCATGCCTCAGTTTCCCTTGTTTTAACGACAGTGGTGATGATATCTGACAGAGAACTGGGAAGGGTCAGACCGTGTCACGTCTGTGGTGTCCCTGAAGACCTACAGCCCGGCTGACCCAATCGATGGGGCTGTCTAGACGATCAATACTGATCACTGCCCCTGAATTGACCTAACAAGGGTCCACATTGATCATTTAAGACACCTGGAATGACCAAATCAGCTGGGCCACAGTTCAGGGACTTCGGCCACTAAGGGCCTGGTTGAATGAGGACTCAGTCTTTTAGGAAGATAAAGGGTTAGCCGAAAAAATCCTTTGGACTTCAGAAAAGCCCTTGCATGGTGGGAGTTAGGCTCCATCACTTAATAGCTTGTGTGGCTGCAGGCAAGCTGAATAACCTCTCTGGGCCTCAGTTTACTTATCAGGAAAATGGGGGTGTAAGGGTATTTGCCTCATGGAGCCACAGGGACAAGGTGTAATGAGATGAGGTGTTGAAATGTTTAGTAGAAAGCCTGGAAATCATAACACGTTCAATAAAATGTAACTGTTATTGGTATGATTTATTCTGAATAAGAATTTTCTCCCACACAAAAGCACCTTTTCTGTGGACATCTCAAACTACTGAAGTCCTAGTAACAGCTCCCTGGGCAAACGTATATTGGTAGATGCTTACCTTTGGCCAGCATCTCCTTTAATCCTCCAAATAATGCTATGAGTTTTAAGAGAGACACCTGGCACCAACTTGCCCCCAGTTTCAGAGCTAGGAAGTAGCAGATCTAGACAGGAAGCCACGGTTCTCCTGACTCTGGAATCTGTGATCTATCCACGGTCCAAGCTGCTTTGCTAACACTCAGCGGTGGGCATCAGGGAGGTGAGAGAATATAGGAGTCCCACCTTCAGGGAGCTCGAGGTCCACTGGAGTGATGGGTTGTTTATGCAAATAACATAATATGAACAATAACGTGAAATAAATGCAACCTGGGTGACGCGAAAGAGGTGAGGCTCGGATCCGGCCCTGGGTGCAGAGAGAGGTGGGAGACGGATAAGCACAAAAGGCTTCAGCAGCACAAAGCCAGCATTTGATCCAGCCCTGGATGCTGGGGTACCTTTCCATAAACCATGATGGGGGAAACTGAGGCTGAAGGAGCAAGGGTGCGCGGAAGGAAGTCTCTTGGTTAATTCAGAGAATGGCCTCATTTGGTTGATGTCTCGTGGCCGACTGCTCACAAGCGCCTTGTTACATAATTGCCTTTATTGGCTATTTGTAGAAGATTCACTTAAGGTTAGCATTTTGTCGGGTGTGCAATTTCTACCCCACCATCTTTATCTCCCGAGAAGTTCTGCTTTTCTCAAACCCCACTTCTTTTCTTATTCTCAGTGAGCAACCTCAGTGAGAACTTACGTTTTCATAGTCAAGTTGCTTTTTATATGTAAACTGTTTTGCCCTAGATTTTGGTGCATCACCTTGCATTATAGAGCACGAATATTTTACCTGGACATAATATTTCATTTTTAAAGAAGACTCATAATGCCTGTCAAAAGCTAAAATGCTTCCACTCAGACTCCAGAGCAGTGAAACAATATCCCAGTTCCCATCCACGGAGGGAACGGAAGTGGCGCTCGTTTAGAAGTGCACTCCCTGCCTCAAACTTCTGTAAATTACGAGGTGCCCATTAGCAGAGCTCCCTCCCAGCCGAGCATGTGACGTGAATGGTGCCCCTTTAACAAAACTCTAAGAGCAGATTGAGAAAACTTAGCCGTATCTCCATATTGTGGGAAATGCACACAACTCCACTCCTGGCTCTTGCAAAATGGAAATAAAAAAATCTCAGTGGCTGCTTTAACTCCAAGGACTTAGGAAACTGACTAATAATGCAAATATTCAGAGGTTAATAGCCTGGTGACATTACTGCAACTTACACTGTGGCTTAGAGGGCATTATCTGTCGCATGGCAAGTAGTGGCCAGGTAGCAGAACATATGAATAAACAGCAAATCAAGAATGAACTCCCAGAATCAGGAATTAATAAAACCTGGGGATCCCTACCCACCCCCACCCCCACCCCATTTTCTTCCTTTAATAGAACCGGACAACAGGCAATCTTAGCGTCATTTGCATGAGGGTCGGCGACCCTTTTTGCACGTGAGGCCAATCCCTGACTCAGTACATGAACAGGAGCACGAAATGCCCCCAATAGCCTCATTTTGCATGTGGGGTAGGAAAACTCCACGAGTCACAACTAAGGGCGAAGTTTAAATTAGCAAAAAAAAAAGAAGTTCATGGGATGCTTTTGGCTATGGCTGTGTTGGACAAAAGGAAGCGAGTGAGAAATGAGCTGGAAAGGCTCCCTGTAATGTGGTCAGCAACCAGACCAGCTGCAAACGCCTGCTCTCCAGGCCTCGGTGACCACCCCGACTAATTCACTGCCCTCACATCTGGAGTCTGGATGGGCGGCTGCTGCCCCAAAGAGGTGGTTCATCTCACCACCACCCCGTGCGCTGACACAAAGGCGCCTGTATCTGCCTCCAAGACATTCAGCAAAATGCTGCATTGTCCCTGGTCCCGAACTGAGAGCCCTTCTATTGTTGTGGGCTCGCCTTGGTGAATTTCTCTTTCCCTCTGCTGCCGTTCTGGGCTCTTCCAGAGAAGGGTGGAGTGGTATATTATCTTTGGGAAATTGTAGATTCTCAGCTCCCGCTGCTAAAAGGAAAATTACTGCCCTGAGCAGTCCCTGGTCGTGTGCCAAAGGAGTCTTGTCGCATTATTTAAATACTGAATTGCGATATCATTGAAGTTGGTACCAAGTTGCTCTTGGCAGAGCCTGGCCGCTGGCAGGTGTGGAGCGAGAGGGCCGTGCTGCTTTCAGCTGACTGCCCTGGCGCTGCTGCTCTCGGGAGCACGAGCTTCCACCCGGGCTGCTGCTGTGGCTGCTTTTGCAATTTTTTTTTTTTTTCCCTGCAAAATGTGCCAAATTCAAACACCCACACTCTGAGCACCGGCCACCCCCGGCGGCGTCTCCTGGTCTCCCTAACCTGGATTTCTCCCGGGTTCCTTCTCACTGCCAGGCTCTCTCCGCCTCGCAGTCCTCTCTGGGCTCTTGGCTGCTTTATACACAAGAGAAAGGAAAAACGCTTCTGTCCAAAGAGCCTCCTACTCCTGCTTCATTTTTCTTGTCTATATTTTTTTCATCCAAACTAGCTTGAGTTTGCACCTTTTGGCCCAAGAATGGCAGGCAGGTATTGGCCTTTTCCTACTTCTTTTTTGAAATGGAGAACATGTGTCAAGCAGTCTTTTCTGTGACCCCCGGGGGGTAATGTGAGCTTTCCAGAACGGTTGGCAATGTCCAGGATTTAGTGGGCAAATGGACACCACCGTTTTACAAAACTTGCAAGGTGGTATTTTTTTCTTTTCAAAATTTTTTTTTAAGGAAATGGCTTTGTGTCTGTCCTTAGTTGCTTTTGCCGCAGGCTTCTGGGTGAGCCGGGGTGCTGCGAGTGTGGGTAGTGCTCGGCTGGAAGGAGATGCAGGCAGCTAAACCCAGGTTGGACACAAAGCGCCCCTCTCTCTGCAGCCGGTTCTCAGTCCAGAAATTTGTGCCGTTTCACTCCAGAGACTCGATTTCACAGCTTGGAAGAATTTTTTCCCCCAAGTTCTTCATCCCACTTTTCCTGTCTCAGCCCGGTGCCACGCCTGCGAGTCCTGGGCCACTGAGCTACAGGGACACCCTGAAAGTGGTCGGCATTTTTGCAGGCGTGAAGGAGAGAGAGAGCAGACATCCCGGAGACCGGGCCGGGCCCGTGGACCGCTGCAGAGTTCTTAGTTATCTCTCGGCACTCAACTGGCCCATGGGAGCCAGGCAGGATGGCCAAAGAGGAAGAGGAAGGCTCCAGAGGGAGGGTGGCCGATTAAAGGCCACTTCCCCACGGCACGGGTTGACCTTGAGTAGCTTGCAGAACTCAGAGTCTCAATTTTCAGCCCCCTTCTCTTCCCTCCTCCCCTTCCTTCCTCGATCTCCTCTTCTTCTTCCTCCTCCTTCTTCATTATTATTATTACAAAAGTAATACCCGTTTTTAAATACAAATTAAAAGAATAAAGAATAAACATGTAAAGCAAAACTTGACATTTCTCCATCAGGAATCCGACTGTCCCCGATGGATGTATAGTAGCTACTCATCACCTCGTACGTGCCCTTCCAGACTTTTTCTATGCATTTGCAACCACAAAGCCACACATTTGCAAAACAGAGCTAATCATGCCCACATCGAAGGGTCATTACAAGCATTAAATATGAAAGCGGATGTAAGAGAATGTTAATAACTATCTTTTCGGGTGTCTGATTTTATTCTATTTTGCTAACCCTGACACATGCATTTCACAGGGGCTGGCTCAGGATGGGTGTCTCCCAGCACACGGCTCTCTCCAGTGGCTTCTCTGTCATAGCACACCCCAACAGCAAAAGGTTGTTTGCTACTTTGTTCAAATTTTCACAAGTCACAGTGGAGAGACAGAAATCCCTTCCTTCTAGATCTTACCCTCTAAGGCCTGTGCCCGACACGCAGGGCAGTGTCTAAAGGAAACTTCTCAGTTATCAAGGTCAAGCGAACACAGCAATTACTCTGTAACCCAATGAGCCACTACCTTCATATCTAATCGCGGGGCCTGTCTTCGTGCCTGTCTCCCTTGGAAGAGAACATACCTTCCCTTATCTCCCCTTGCATCAGTGATAAGGGTATTTGATGACTCAGATTTTCTCGCTCCATGTAAGACAGGCACCTTTGCAAGTTTACTTATTCTGCAACTGGGCAAGGGTCTGTTTTATGTTTGTCTGTTTGGGGCCCCAGAGAGGCCTGAGAATATCTGTCTTATGGCATCACCTCCTCCGCGTGGGCTGAGATGAGGTGGGGAGGGTGGAGAGAGAAGGAGCAGCACACAGTTGAAAATGCAGGCTCAGAGTTAGAGAGAGGTGGACTGGCCATAGACCAAATTCCTGAGCCTCAGTTTTTTCATCTGTAAAGGAGAATGACACCCATCTCACAAGGGTGTTATGAAAAATGAATACAATAATTGGGAAGTGGTTAGTCTAGTGTCTGGAACATGGGCACTTGGTAAGGGCTCAGTAAACGAAGACTAACAAAAAAAGGGGAGGGGGCAGCGCGTGGTGGCTCACGCCTCTAATCCCAGCACTTTGGGAGGCTGATGCAGGAGGATCACTTAAGGCCAAGAGTTTGAGGCTGCAGTGAGCTCTGATAACACCACTGCACTTCAGCCTGGGTGGCAGGCTGTTTCAAAAAAAAAAAAAATGGGGAAAGGATGGCAATATTTTCATTTACTGGCATGAATAATTTTCCCCGCGCAGCAGGAAGGGAGCACAAAGAGTCTTGCAGAATGGGAAGAAGAAGCATGAGTTAGTCTGATAGGAAAGGCTGAGTAGAATGTGAGAAGGGGTCGAAGCCAAAAATCTGGCCCCTCTCCCTAAACAGTGAAAGCCGGGTCATTGCCGGGTTCCATGATGTCCAGCTCCCCACGCGTCACCTCCCACTGTAAAAATTGACTCCACATTTCGATGGCTGTTGAGGGTCTTTGATCAGAACTCCATTCTCCCCCTCCCTAGAACACCTCCCAGTATTTTCATCCTGTCATTTATTCTGGGTCCCAAGAGTCGGGCTTCTATCTCTGTGTTCCTTCGTTGGTGCCACATTTCTGGCCACCTCTAGTTTCAGTTATCCTTGTTCCTTTGCTTTAAGCCGTCTCCAGATGTCTGGGGTGAGGACTCCCACTCTTAGCTCCTGCACCCCAAATCCCTAAGCCCTAGTCTCGGGTGCCCTTGCCTTTCTCACTGGGCTCCCAAGCAGGGAAGACAAGACCCCTAAGTCAGCTCAGGGTTCCAGCCAAAGGCCCAGGCAGATGTGAGTGCAAACCTCAGAACTCCCTCGCTGAGTCTGGGCAAATCGCACAAGTCTGAGCCTGCTTGTTCATATGGAAATTTACTGTGATAGCACCTGTGTTCTCGGGTTTCTGTGATGATTAGATAACAGAAGAATGAGTGGCCAGGGAAAACCACCCATTTGGAACGCAATGCTCTTCGGTGGACTGGTGACTATTGCTGCTAGACTTTTCTGATTTTGAGTTATGGACGCTTCACTGTGAATATTTCTACAACTGGGATGTATATGAACATTGATGGGACTGTTTCATGTGGTGGGGGCCCTTCTGCGTGTCCGCCCCTGGAAAGCAGTTATTATACAGATGTGTGGCACATCTTAGGATCAACAGAATCTTTGAGTTGAGGCAATGGGGAGTATTGTGACCAAATACTTTCAAGGTGTTTTGGCTTCCTCCTTGCGGTAAATCACTCCCCCGAAGTCCCTTAGAGTTCAGGTCACTTTGTGTAGGTACCCAGGGCTCTTTCTAAGGCTGGGTTCCATGACCAAAACGTACTCGGGCTGCGAAACGGGGAGGGGATGCTGGCCTGAGAGGGGCCGCGGTGAGGCATCTGGCCGGGTGTCCATCAACCGCTGGACTCCACTCTCCTCTAATGGACTCTTTTTCCCCGGGGGAGGGAGGAGCGAGGCAGGCGTGTAGGGGAGATAAGTAGATGGGCTTCCTAGGGTGATGGTAAGTCCCTAAATTTTCTCTCTCAAGGGAGCACCTATTTGGCAAATTAAGCCAGAGCCAATTCAGGCATCTTAGTGACGAGCAAATGCTGGCTGGTTTCCTTGGGAGGATCATCAAAGCAAAGACCAGGAAGCCCCAGAGGATTCTGGTTTGTCATCGCTCAAGGGCCTCAAGAAATGACCGGGAGGCTCAGAGGCCCAGATGGCGGCTCGCCCATGCTACCCATCATGCACCTCTCTCTGTTTACCTCTCTCCCTTCCCAGAAGGCAGTGGGGCACCTGAGAAGCTCAGCGCATGCGCCTGCGGCGCACTTGGGTTTCCCTGCTTCCTCCACCGCAGGAACTGACTTTTGGAATGGCAGGAAGGCAAAATCGTTTACTTCTTCCCTTGTTCCCCTGCAGTATTGGGACACAGGGATTTAATATAGGCAGCAGCACTTGCCGTGTGCTACGTGCTGGACTAGACCCTCTGTGTCCATTATATGATTAATTTATTTATTCATTCAATAAGTATTTATTATTACCTAGTATGTGCCAGTCACTGCTCTAGGATCTGGGGATATAGGATTGAGCAAATATCACCCCTGCTCTCACAGAGCTTACATTCTCATGGGAATAGCTGGGCAGCAACACATCGATACCCGTGTCACATGCCAGGAGGTGATAACTGCATGAAGAAAAATGAAGCCAGTTAGGGGACTATGGAAATTGGGTGGGTGGGTGGGGGAGAGTTGAAACTACTACTGTTTTATTTTTAAAAGTATTTTACTGGTACTACTAGAAGCTAACATCTATTGACTATAAAAATTCATTATAACTATAGTTATACTTTTAACAACTTCTGCCAATGGAAGCATCATTGAGCTATGGATAGGTGGCACATATGTATTAAATACTTTAAATGCTTGCTGTTGTTGAATCTACCCAGTTTATAGAAGGGAAAACTGAAGCTAGGTGTAGCTAAGTAGCTTTCCCAAGTTCATAATACTGGGTGGTGAGTGTGGGTTTCACATACAGTTCTGTCTGACTCCAGAGCCTATGTTTTAACCACACTGTTATAATAACCCTAAGTGGTTGGCGTTTTACTCATTTAGATGAAGAAAGTGATGGTCAGAGAGGTCATAAGTTAGTATTAAATTAAAATTCAGAGCTGTTGTACTCCAAAGCCTGAGTTCCTTCCTTTCTACCACATTCTTTTCCAGTAATAAGGGGGACGCTCCAATGGTTAAGACAGAAGTTGTCCATGAAGCTTTCCAGTAAGATCTGGAAATGTGTGCCTAGCCCTCCCATCAGTCTGCTCCTGGGGGTGGGGGTCTCTGTTGTTCTTCAGGGACTATGGTGGCCCCAGGAATAGCACCTGCTGTTTTGATCATCTTGCATGAGTTGCTGGTCCTTGTAACCAGTGGACCAGTTCATGCTCATGACTGAGAATTAGCTGTCATTTTCACAAGGCATCACCAACATGCATAACCTTAATATGCAAAACATGGGTTTATTTTGAAGAAAACAGAGCCGAACTCAACCTCAGGGCGTAGGCGCCTGTCAGAACGTGACTCACCCGAAACAAGAGCCTTTTTTCCATTCCCAATTTGATGGTGGGGACTACTTTGAAGTTCTGGTGACCTTACTTAACAAATGACCAAAACAGTGAAGATGGTACTGACAAGCTCACCACACTTCGTTTCCAGAGAACTTTGAGCTTGTGCAATGTTCTAGATGCATCTCTCCACAGAGCTATATTTACCCATAATGGAGAAGGCAGCTGCCCACACAGCGTAGTCTGCAGGACACTGGTAAAACCTTCCTGCCTCCTCCCAGACACACATCTGCTGAAGTGCCTAAAATTGCACCATTCAGGATGGAATTTTCATGTCTTTGAGCCTCAGTTTCCTCTTCTGCTAAATGGGGCAGATCGTACTCCCTTTTAGTTGTGAAAGCATCTTCTTTCAGAATACAGTTAACCCAAGGGTCACTGGAAGCTGCCATCAGTGACTTCCACCTGAGGGACAGGTGGCTTTCCATCAGTTCCAGCATGCCAAGAATTACCTTTCGAGAAAATGTCACTTAACAGGAGGAGGATGGGTGGAAAATGAGAGGTCTGGGTCCTACAGAATATTCAGTGGGCATCACAGGACTTCTGGAGACAGGGACAGAGGAAAAAGCACCCATAGGAGGACCCAAACAAATAAGAATCATTCACTTCTTCCTTTTTCTCTGGGCTGGTTTCCAATACCCAGATGTTGGACTAAAAGACAGGAGTGTGGACAGAGAAGCCAATGCTTGCTGGGCACCAAGAACATGGCAGGCACTTCAAGTAAGTCACCTCGTGAATTTGCCTGCTCTCCCTCCAGGGAAGGTTCTGATGAAGGTGCTTATTTAGCCAAAGGGGAAAACCAAGGCTGGGAGAAATGAAAATACATTACCCCACGCAAGTAAGAGATGGAGCCAGGAGTTACCTAGTCCTGGATTTTTTCTTTCCTTCCTCCCTTCCCTCCTCCCCTCTCCTTCCCTACTTTCCTGTCTTTCCTCCCTCTCTCCTTCCTTTCTTTCTTCTTTCCATCTTTGCTTCCTCCCTACCTTCCTTCCACAAATTCTTATTTATTCTGGGCACAAGGGCTATAACAGCGAGGAAAGGCAACCATCCCTGACCTCCCAGAGGGAATAACCCAGGGTGGAGGCAGACATGTTGTTTTCCGCTTTTCTCAGCGACCATTGTCCCACATTTCTCACACCTGGGTTGGTGACATCGCTCTGGGCTCCACCTGACTTGTAGCTCACTGGACACATGACATTGTCTGCACTTCTCTGTGTATGACAGTTCCAAGCAGACTGTGCTTTCTAGCTCACCTGCTCCATTTGGAGAGGATTTATCTTACATTCATACATTCCATTCATTCATTCACTGTCTCCGAGTAAATGGGCACATTCTATAACATGAGAGTGCCGTGCATTTCTTTAGTTCTCCTTTCAGTGCCTAACTGAGGACTAAGCAGAGCATGCCTTCATTCATTCATTCATTCATTCATTCCCCAAATATGCCTTGAGCACTTATAATGTGCCAGCAATCACTCTGCTGCAGGCCCTGGAGCTACAGGGATGAGCAGGGCAGAGGTGGTCTTTGCCCCCTGGGGCTCTCAGGCCAGCAGGAGAGATGGGGTTACTTGAGGATGACCCATTTGACTGTGCCTGTTCCCAGGTTGCATCCACTACACTTCCCCAAAGAGCCCTGCTTGAGAGCATCATCCTGTGCAATGCTAGATAGCAAGGAGCAAGTGGCATCCCCAGGCATAGTCATGTTAATCAAGAAGGGCTTCCTGGAGGAGGAGAATATGACCCCTCATGCCCAGTACATGATCAATTCCTAGTGTCTGCCGTCCCCATCCTTTCGATTCCTCACCCATGCAAAGATGCAAATGTGTGGCAGCCACAAACCTGCCCCAGAGCCGCACAGGGTGGATTCATCAGCCCAGACCCGCACCAACCAGAAAGAAGGTTCCCAAAACTACATTACTGGGTGTCGCCTAAGTCGGCAGATGATTTACTGCCGACAGCTCCTGGCGCCACATCACTAGTTCTCGGAAGGAGTAAATCAAACGTTATATTTTTGTGGGATACATCCATTTCATGGTTCCTTTTAAAATCATCTGCGAGACACATTCTGTCACTTAACAGTGTTTGCACCTGTTCCCTAAGTATCAAAGATTGTGCCATAAAATACGCTTAAGTCTACAAGAGACACAGGGAAAGAGCATCTCAGGACACCAGAAAACACGGCCTCTGCTGGAAGACTCCCCTGTTCTATTTAGTCCAAGGCTGTGCTTTGGAAGAGAAAAGCTGTGGATTCGTCCCCACAGCAAATCGGCTTGCCTGAGCCTGGACAGCCATCAGGACCCTCCAGCCTCCATGAAACTCACACACACACAGATGAAGAGGCAAAAATGAAACAACACTTCCTGTGCAACTATCTGTTTCAGCAGGGAAAACTAGAAAATTCACTTCTGCGACCAACCACAGATTTTTATGCTGGCAGATCCGTGCTTCATTTAAGCAGGAACACTTTCCCGAAATGCCCCACGTGCTCTGAAAACCGAGGCAGAGAACCTGGGGGGCTGTGTCTACCTGGGGTGGGGGCCCTCTAATCCTTCTACATCCAGGTTGAAGTCCAGCCAATTACCAAGCGATGGAGAAAGAAACAATGGCTAATTAAGATGAACTTTAAAGGGGGGAGGACTTAATTAATTTGATCTTTATCTGAAACTCTTTCTAACTGAAGTAAACTTTAGAAGTC
Organism: Avahi laniger; assembly: GCA_963575035.1. Lineage (NCBI taxonomy): Eukaryota > Metazoa > Chordata > Mammalia > Primates > Indriidae > Avahi > Avahi laniger. The sequence continues at coordinate 45,370 of CAUYSK010065773.1, forward strand.
TATGGATCAGTGCCTCAGACTCTTTGCAAAAATGTACATACAGTATTTCTTTATAAGGCAGAAGGTTGAAAGCCGGATGTTAGCTAGTGTATTAAATTAACGCTGATCTTCGGTCCGTTCCCTTCGCCCAGCACAACTGCTTGCGAAAGTGCTCATTTATACACATAAATAGAAAATTCTGGCTGTCAGAGATCCCAGGTAGGTATAAGGGGCCTGGAGAGACAATAATGCATTTTAAAAGAAACAGGTGAGCTCCTTGGCATGCTCCTGCTTATTCTTAGACTATTAACTCACTGTTTCCCCATTGATTTACATATTTGCATATTCATTCCTCCGATAAATATTTATTGAGCAACTACTACATGCTGGAGCCATTTGGGGCACACTGGGTATAGAGTGAAAAAATAGCAGAGTCATTCTCTGCCCTCCTGGAGTTTATGTTCCAGCTGAGGGAGAGAAATGACCATGTAAAGAAATACAAAGAAGTCACATATTTCAGCTGGAGGGTGGGACAGAGTGTGACTGAGGCTATGGTGCCCTGTGTTTCCTCCAGGTGGGTGGGGATGGGCTCCCTGCAGAGGGAGAAGTTAAGCTGATGCTTCCATATCCAGAAGATATTTAAAATACGAGAAGCTCCCAGGAGATTCTAAGATACAGCCAGGGGTGACACTCATGGCTTTGTTCAAGGGTATGAGTCCTACCAAAGTTGGGTTGTGTGGCAGATGGAAGGAAGACCAGTGTCAAGATTTAGGAAGGGACTAGTACAAAGTGAAGTATCGGGGAAGGCAGGAGCCAGGCGCGGGAGGGCCCGGCGCACCGTGGCTTTTATTTGGGTACGACGGAAGCCAGTGGAAGAGTTTCGCGGCAGAGTGATCTCGGTCTGATTTCTATTTTTAAAAGATTGTCAGAGAAGCTTGTAGGGGAACAAGAGTCAAGGAGAAAGCTGTTCTGTTCTGCTAAAACATCAACCAAAGGAAATACTGGGCTTTCTGAAATGGAAGAGGAGGAACTTCTCAGCTTTCAAATTTTTCTGAGCTTTGAAATTTGAAATTTCAAAGCTGGGGGTTTGGCTACAGGACATGCTACCTCTTCCTACGGCAGAGCAGGTGGCAGCTGGTCAGCCCATGAGTTCGGGGGACGTTCACGCCCATCTTGGGCTCTGCAGGGCAGCTGCCCCTCAGATCTCTGAGGGAGGTTCCTGGAGCTTGGGGCATCTATCCGAAGGTCTGGAGTTTGCTTCTGATGCAACGTCATCTCTTGAGGAAGAGCCAGTGACCCTGGACTCTAATCCTAGTTCCTCTACTAATGGTGTGGTCTTGGGCAAACTAGTGACTGTCCCCAATCTTCCAGCGTTGCCTGAGAAAATGGGAATTTTAATATGTATCCCATAGAGCTATTGTGTTATATCATTAAATGATATAGCACTATTGTGGTGTCTGGCAGGGCCTGGGACTTAATAAGTAATAGGTGACATTTATAGAGTATTTGCTCGTCCTGCGTTAAGTGTTTTATCTATTGATTATCTCACTTAATCCTCACAAGAGCACTATGCTGGAGGTATCATTTTTATTCCCTTTTTAGATGAGATCGGAGGTGCTCAGGGTGGTATGGCCATAGACTAATCCCCTTTTAAAGATGAGCAGAGTGAGGTCAAGAAACAGGTCTAACAGTCACAGTCCAGTAAATGAAGGAGGTGAGATTTGAACTCAGGTGCCTAACGGAGGTCAGATGTTTATCTCTTATGCTACCCCACACTTGGTAGCTGTTATTAGGGTCATTAAAATTCATTTGTTTGCTAGGTGATTTAAGATGTATCTATGTCAATCACTGTGTTAGGCAGCATTGACATACAGTGATCTGCCTCTATGCCTGTCCTGCCAGAATTCCCCACAAGGAAAATTCCAGAGCACAGTCTTGGGGGGCCTTGGGGTGGAGAGAATCCATCACAGTGCAGTCCAGACCCCAGGAATGGGCCAGATCTAGCAAATGCACATACAGGATGCCCCATTAAATCTGAATTTCAGATAAACAATAAGTAATTTTTAGGATAAGTATGTCCCAAATGTCACATTCTGAATTTTATCCAGAGGAAGAGCAGGAAAGGGCTCTGGGAACATGGCAGCTGGGGAGGAGGAGGAAAGTCAGTGACGGTCCCACGGCAAACCAGCCAGCGCTGAGAGTGGGGGAGGATGTGGCCCCGCTGAGGCCGCAGGAAGAGCATTTCAGCAGAGGTAAGCGCGGCGCCCAGGCCCAGAATCAGGGAAGAACCGAGGGCTGCTCCAAGTGCAGGAGGTGTGTGTGAGAGAGGGGGCAGCGGGGCACAAGGCTCGGTCCAGGGTGAACATGAACTTGAACATCAAAGAAGGGATCTTTGCTTTGATGTGGAAAAATGTCACTGAGTGTTTCTAGGAAGGGTACTGGCACTCGTGTTCCCAACTGGCCACGCTGCAGGTCTCTAGTGGACAAAGGTGGAAAGGGAATGAGTGATTCTGTGGATTGAGGTAAGAAAAGAATCTACTTTTCCGCATCATGTTCGAGATCTGAGAAGAACAATAGGTTCGCTGCCCAGAAAGGCAATAGGGAGGTCCCAGGAATTCTTTGCAAAAGATAGAAAGGAAGGGAACAAAAGTCTTTTATGTACCTCCTATGAGCGAGGCATTGTGCTGGGTGCCCAGATAACATGGGAAACAGTTACAAACCTTCCTGTTTTCTAGAGAAGCTGGGCAAAGAATTGCACAAACAAACACAGTACAGCACAGTGCTGAGGTCGACATGGGGTATTGAGCTCACGAGTATCTTGGGGCTACTGATCTAGCCAGGCTCAAGGAGGGCTTCAAGGTCATGGCTAGGGTGTGCACACTCCAGAGGTAGAGGCCCATGCAGTCCCACAGCCAGCTGACAGGCCCTTGCAGGCCCCAGCAAAGAATTCTAGTTTTTCCTTAAGCAGGGATTTGAGGTGCTGGTGACTTGATCAGATTCACACACCAGAAATGTCAGTGCAGCCTCAGGGTGCAACTGGAAGGAGGGGTGACATTGAGTGGCCGCAGGGACACCAGAGATGCCCTGGGAGAGAAACCGGGACCTCGGTCATGTCAAGGGGTCAGACTGGAGAGAAGTAGGTCAGAATTATTATGGGTTGTTTTCATTTTTTAATCTATCTTTTTTGTTGTTTCCCACATGAAAATGTATCACTGATGCAACTTTTAAAAAATAAGTGGAAAAAAGAATTAAAGAAGGGGATACACTTGAGGTTGCAAGACCCATGGTGACCACGTGAGTTAAGGTGAAAGGAAGGAGACAGAGAAGGGAACCAGCCTTGGAAATGCTCGTGCCCCATGGGCCCCCGGGAAGGGAGCGTCTGGTGATGGGACCCTGCTTTGCATCACACGGCCGGAACCGAGGCGAGGTGAGGGCTCTGGGGAGATGTCTCAACCGCCTGCACTGGTCCCTGGAGACTCGGTCTCCTCGTACCGGGCATCTTGCTGACCACTGGGTTTCCAGGAGGGTTAAGGAAGTAAGGAAGGGAACTGCAGGCCCAGGAGAGGGAACCATTAGTTGAGTAGAAGTGACACAACCTTGGGAGAAAGTGACCATGAACTGATAGCTGCTAAATTCCTCCCTCTTCTTTTCCCCAGCCTGGTCAGAAAGCAGCGGGTAGACGTATTTACCAAGTGCTTACCACATGCCTACAGAATGCTCAGAACTTTCCAAAGTGTGTGTCTCTCCATTGATAATATCCACTCTAGAAAAAGGGGGATATCGTCTTTTTCGTTGTGTATCTTCCGTGCTTACAGCAGAGCATGTTCTCAATAAAGGTCTGCTTATGTCACAAACCCACAAATCATGCTTTTGCGTGACTTTGGACAAGTTACTTTAAACTCAGTTGTCTCATCACTTAATGTGGTGTCCAATTTTTGGCAACCACTTTATCAATTTCAAACTCCATTTTTAATCCATAAAATATAGCTTTGTCCATTAAGTCTGAAGATGTAGATGAGGTATTATTTTTTATAGACTGAAGACTTTCTTGATGACATGGGCAATAGTAGCACCCATTCATAGGGTTTACTGTGAGGATGAAATGCAGCGATGCATTTTACCTTCAAGTCTGCCCATGGGAGTTACTGATACTGCTGTATTACAGTTGGTTCCTTGAACACCATGGGCTTGAACTGCCTGGGTCCACTTATATGTTGTTTTCAACCAAATATGGATCAAAAATACAGTAAGTATTCTTAGGATGTGAATACTATGAACCCACCAAATCCCATAAGTATATAGAGGGATAAATGTATTATTATTACAATGAGCTTATGAGCAAGCATTACTTTTTTTTACTATAAAATTAAGAAATGGAGGTCCAGGAAGGCTAAGTAATCGGACCATAAACACCCAGGTAATAGGCAGCAGAGCCCAGCCAGATGCAAAGCAGGACACCTGTCACCTCTGGAGAAAGGGGGGACGCACAGGGAGCAGTTGGGGATGCACTCCTGGAAAGGTGATATCAAAGAAAGGTGGAGCGAGACTGTATTAGTTTCCTGCAGCTGCTGTAACTCACGACCATACACTTGGCGGATTAAAATGACACAGTTCTGGAAGCCAGAAGTCCACGATCAAGGTGTGAGTGGGTCCATGCTCCTTCTGAGGGCTCTAGGGGAGGATCCTCTCTCGCCCCTTCCAGCTTCTGGTGGTGGCTGGCAATCTTAGTGTCCCGTGGCTTGCAGAGGCAGCACTCCACTTCCCGCCTCCATTTCACGAGGCCCGCTCCCCTGTGTCTTGTCCCGTTCTCTTCTCTTCCGAGGACGCTTGTCATTGGAGTTAGGGCCCACCCTAATCCTGGGTGATCTCATCTTGAGATCCTTAATGATATCTGCGAAGACTCTTTTTCCAAATAAGGTCACATTCAGAGGTTCCGGGCAACATCTTTTTTGAGGGGGGGCCACCCCTCAACCTACTACAGAGTTACATGCCTTCGAGAGTGAATAAAACAAAGAAAGCTGAGTTGGGAAGACAGAAGGCTGGAATCACCTCTGGAGAGCAACTTGGCATCATCACACGGTTCTGGCACTGGGGCGCTCTGCTACAGACCCTGCCTTCAGAGGCTGTCTCACTGAATCCCTATCACAGCCCGAGACTCAGGTATTATCATAATCCTGTCTTTACAGATGGGCGTATGACGCTCAGGGAGGAAGTCACTGGCGCAGAGCCCCACAGCTAGTCAGTGGGAACCAGGATTTGAACGTAGACGGGCCGTCTCCAGAGCCCGGGCTCCGTTAAGGCACAGGCATGCTTACACCGCCCCCGCGCCCCACACACGCACCCACACGTGCACACGGACCTTTTGAGTTCTGGTAAGAACTAGAAGAACAAAGCAAGATATAAAGGCACTGCTTGAGGCAGACGTGTAAAATTAAAAGATGACAGTGAGGAGGCAGGAAGACTCAATTCTTCATTTGCTTTTGTCTCATCCATCAAAGGGAATGAGCTTAAACTGGGAAGAACAGAACAAACAAGGTTAGGAAGGGAACGGAAGCCTGGGATACGCGACATGATAAGGGAAGCCCCAGCCTGGGCAAAGGGGATGCCAGTCTAAAGGGAAGGTATCTTACCGGGGTCCCCACGCTCTGATCCCTTGTTACACAGGTACCCCACGGTGCTGAACAAGGCGGGGTGGCCAACAACTTTATTAAACCTGCACAGCCTTGATGCTGACAGCCAGTCTGACTGCTCGCTCCCTCACTTAACCTGTTGTGCAACTTTTGGCAACCACTGTATCAATTTCAACCTCAATTCTTAATCCATAAAATATACCTTTGTTCATAAAGTCCTAAGACTTATATAATTTATTACCTTTTTATACACTAAAGATTTTCTTGATGACATTAGGTATATTTCCTTTTGTTTCCAGAATTTATGGCCCCTGTAGAAATAATAACAGTATCAACCTCATAGGGCTGTAGTGAGGGTTAAATGCACGAATATGCATAAAAGTGCTTCCCGTGGTGCCTGGCACACCAGGTGCTCAACAAATTTGATCTAAGATATTTTGCCCAATTCACTATCCCAAAAGGTTGATGAACAGGGTTCCCCCTCATTTAAATTTTTCCCATCCCAAATTACAGCATTTAAAAACCTGCACCATAAATGATACCTAATTTAGCACAACATTGATATTTAATGAATTTCTGTTGGATATAGCAACATTTTATAGTTTAAACAGACATGCTCATGACATTAGATTTTCTACACCCTAAATTAGTTTTAGGGATGCTGAACTTGGGCAGAGGTTGGCAGGCTTTTTCTGTAAAGGGCCAGATGGTAAATATTCTGAGTTTTGCAGATCATATACAGTTTCTGTTACAACTGTTCAACGCTGCAGTTTTAGTGGAAAAGCAGCCACAGAGAATAGTGAAATGAAGGGGCGTGGCTGTGTTCCAATAATACTTTATTTTCGAAACTGGGTGGAGACTGGATTCGGCACACAGGACATAGTTCGCTGACCCCTGAACCAGGGTGCTGAGAAATTTTACAGATATCACCGATTAATTCTTGCGGCATCCCGGGAAACAGGGTAGTGTCTGTGACCCTTTGAACAGGAAATGAGTAGATTTTCACAAGAGAAAAGCAGATGAAGGATTCCAAAAGAGCTAAGCTTGATTTGGGTCCTGAGCCTCAGAATACCTTGCCCCAGGCAATTCACAATGTCAGTGGCAGCTGCAGGGTGTGAACCCCGGGCATCCTGGCCTCGGAGTCTGCATACTGAGCTGCCCTACTTCACAGCCGGGAACAGAACAGGGAAGTGCACGGAAGGCTCCGTGGGTGCTCAGCAGAAACCGATGGGATTTGTAAATTGTAAAAGGCTTTTGAAAGCCCACTTTCTAAAGAATGGCTCTGGGGGGAGGCAGGGAGACCATTTCAGTGGTACCTGTGCTGGAGGGTACAGAACTAGCTCCGTGCTTGGGACCATCCCTTGCTTGGTACACATCCCCACTATCTGGACAGTTCTCTCACAGTTGCATTTATTTTCTTATGACATTCATGATCAGAATGGGCTTATACGCTTAAAGCACTTTTATTCTCCATGCGTCTATTTTCTCACTGATGGCCTCTCTAGGAGGCAGACGGGTCTGGGGATGGCTGTGTCCGTGTACAGTTAAAGCCAAGAGTTATTATTTGACAAGAAACAAAGCTTCGAGGTATCTATTTGACACGGTCACATAGCTAGGTTTTGGAAACACTTTCTGTAGGGGAGTCAGCTCCACCCAGGGTGGCCCAAAAGTAACTAAGGTAGAAATAGGGTTTTCCTAGCTGTGATTAAGGGTTCTCTCTCTTTCCATCCAAATGAAATGCATTTTTGTTAATCATAATAATGTCACTTGCCAAACCCTGCAGTCATCTCAGGGACTGTGCCACAAGTCTTGACCACTTTATTTCTTTTAATCTTTACAACAAGTCCCTGAGGAGGATACTCTCAGAATCCCATTTTATAAAGGAAGAAACTAAAGCCCAGTGTAGACACATGAGCATTTGAATAACGTTCATTCATATGTAAATATATGCCCCCCCCCGCCCCCGCCCCCAGTGTTTCTCTCTCCATCACCCTGTTTGATTGCCATCAAATCCTGTTAGGTACCAACCAGCCTTAGGAGCAAACTGCAGCTCTGCTGCTGCTTTACTATATGAGAATCTGAGCAAACTCCCAAAACGCCCTTTAGCCTCGATTTCCTTCTCTGTGCAATGGGGATAAGACTTCCCGACGCTCTGAGTCATAAGGATTAAGTGAAAGAGCAAAAGTTGCTTTCATTCCTGCAGCGTGCATTAAGAAAGTGCCTATGGGGGTGATTAGCACCTAGCATACAGTCGGTGCCTAATATATATTGCCTCTCTGAGAGTCTCTTGCTTTTTTCCTCACTGATTTTCAGAGGGCACTCGCTGGCCAAGATCATCTTCATTATGTACAAGCTCAAACAGGTGACAATCAGAGCTCCCCTAAAAAGATTCAGAGTTTGTGTCTGGAACAGCCTTCGGAGAGGGAAGTGCGATGTGAAGCATTTAGGGCAACTCCAGTTTGGGGGACCACTTGGTTAGAGAGGGAAGCAGAGGCAAAGGGAGAATTCCAAATCCCTGCAGGTTCTTGGGGGACAGTGGAAATCATGTTATGCGTCCTGTATGAGAACGCATTTCTTTTTTTTTGATCTGTTGCCAGTTTCTTAATGCAATAGGAGGGCAAGAAGGAGCTAATTCTCTTTAGAGTCTAAAATCCCTCGAGCCGAGCTGGCACTCGTAGGAAGACAAAGCTTACTGAGGTCGGGCAGGGAAATTGTCACTGTGATTTGGGAGTCTTTCATTTGGCCGATATAACTCCATTAGGTTTTGGAAGTGAACCCAGGTAGCAGGGAGGGTTCTGGAAGTCATATTCTCCAACCAGCTTGTAATTAAAATGGAACCCTTTGAAGAATCGTTCCTCTTGCAATTGCTCCAGCCGCTCTCTATCTGATTGAATGCCAGGAAGCTGCTGCCTTAAGCTTCGGCTAGTTTTCTGCCAAGGCATTTAACTATCAGTTCTGTGTTGCTCGTGTATTTATGCTCAGCACATACCTGGATGCAGAATCGGGTGCATCCTTGCATGCTTCATGGTGTCTGCCTTTAGCTCTTCCTAATAACCACAGCCCTGAAACACGAAGGGGCTGTTTTGCAAGCCGTATTCCCCACTCCCCCACCCCCAACACTGCGATTTGCTCTCTTCCCCCTGTGATTTTTTTAAAGCATGTTTCACTTCCTACATTCTGGTTCTTGTTCTTCCCAGAGAACCGGACCAGGCAAATAACACCAGGGCACATGAGGTTAAAGGAAACCTTATTTCCCCCTCTGTGCTAGGAAAGTCAGAGGTACCGGAGTTGACTGATCTTCGAAACCCAGTTCCTCATAACATGTGGGCTACAAATGAATGACCGAGAAATGGGTTATAACAATCTGACTGTCGCCTGACCAAACCGGACTTTAGAGAAGTCCGGAGAGTTTGCACCAGACCCTCCCTTCCAGAAAGCTTTTATAGGGAAAAAAAATGCTGTGCAAATGAAATTTCACACCGCCAGTATCCGGTGATTTGAGTAGCATTTCTTCTGTGTCCATAGTGGAATTCATAAAGAAAAATGCAAGAGGTAAACTACTGCACTGAAAAATTTGCTTTCCAAAATCCCCATATAGAGTCTTAAAATACCCAAAAGCTGTACAGTAAGCAACACAATGGAAGCAATATATTACCTGGAAATATTAATACGGTGAAAGCAGTTCGTACAAGTGGTGGTGTCTCCCCCCACCTGAAGAACCGCCTCCACACCCCATCCCTATTTTACAATAGGAACACAAGATTTTCACTCATCATTTGTAAAATGAAAACAAAAGCAACTTTAGAAGACTGTACTGTTATTATTGTTCTGTAATATATAATCTAAATAAAACCAGTATATTTTCTATTTAGATACAGCTTCAAAACAAATTCAAAATTGCTCTCTTCCAATTTGATTCTCTTTCCTAATCCCTCCCTACATGGAAATGTAGGTTATGTGGTTAATATCCATACTGTATAAAGAACAGACATGTCAATATTTAAAATAAACACTAAGCCATCATGGAAAAACAGTAAAAAGATTATACATCAGGAAATGGCCAACTCATCAATCAACAAAAGTTCAATCTTACTAATAATCATAGATATCTTCATTAAAATAAACTTGTACCAGTTTTTACTAATCAAGTGAGCAAGTCTATTTTTTTATTCACTGACTCAATGCAGGTAAAAGCATGAGACACCAAGGCTCACCCTGCTGCTATATTCCAAGGGGGCAAAGGTTATCTAGACACGCCGCATGCAATCCAATTTTATGGTTCAACCTCCTTTGTGCCCGGATCACTCCGAGCATGATTTGATGCTAGCACGCATTTAGTTTTTGAGAACGAACTACTGTAAGTGGTAGATTTGTTAAGGAAACTAAAGTTCCAAGGTCTCCCCCTTGAACAGATTCCTTTGAAGATACTAGGAAAGAAGTTAGCAATTTTGTATTTATAATTTTGTTAGCAATGCAAAAATTTTATAAGCTTCTGAGTCTCATAAACCTAGGTCCACCTTTGAGCAGAGAGGAAAGGCGAGAGCTTCAGAGGAATGCCCTGGCTGTGGGCAGGGCTGGCAGCCTGAAGCTAAATCCAAAAGGCTTGGAGGGAGCCAAGACAGGAGACTCAGGGCCCCCCACGGGGTGGGGAGGAGAACCAGTGGGCAAAGACAGAGACCAAAGCCAAAGCCACCTGTGATGAGGATGCTCTGTTCCTGCTCAAAGGGAGAGACACTCATCAAAACAGCTTCCATTCACTGAGCAACCAGAAGGAGCCAGACAGTGCTCACAAATCTGAGGCAAGAACTTGGAAACCTGCCCCAGGTTGAATATACCAGTTCAGGCAGGAATTGCTCCAGTTGGTATATAAATACGTAACATGTGGCTTGCAGAGATGGGGGACTTGGCTCATGGTCGCCCAGTGAGTAAGCAGCTGGTTAAGGGTTAATCACGGCCAGGCCTGACTCCAAAGTTCCCTTCCCCTCCGCAAAGCCACCTTTCTTATCATGCAAAATATCATAAACCCTGCATAGGAAGGGCGACCCCGGGAGTGACGAACCACGGTAAGAAACCACACAAAGTTGTAAAACAAGAACAAAAACTAATCTCTGGGCTCATATGGGAAATGGCTTCAGATATTTCAAGAGCCAGAGTGGGGTCGTTTGAGGAACGCAACACCTCAGTTTCCCATTTATTCGATACTCAGCAAACTGATGCGTAATGAGATCAAGTCCCTTAACAAATAAAGAGCTAATGCAGGCCTAATCCCACGTGGAAGATGAAAAATGTATCTTAATCTTTTGCCTGGCCTGTAAAACTAGACCTTGGAGTGTGTGCGTGTGTGACCGCCACTCCCGCCAGCCGGGGCGTACGTGCAGGAACACTTGCAGCGAGGAACGGGGCGGTGCGGGACGAAGTGGCTTCAGACAAAATTTAAATGTCAGCTGACTCCGCTCAGGGCTTCATAGTGGTTCTAAATGAAACGAAAGAAGAATCTCTGCAATCTCCCCCAGCCTTCATGGCCCTGTTCTCCATCTACTAGCTCTGAAGCTTGCTTTTCTTTCTTGATGCTGTGGACTTGGTTTCGTCTGTAAAACAGGAACAATGCAGACCAGAATGTGTCCAAGACACCCCCCGCTCTTCAGGTCTGAGCCACCAGCATCTGTGGCCCGGGCCACTGAGTCATCTCCCAACTGCCTCCCTGTTTCCTCTCCTGCCATCCTATCCCTGTGCTCCGTATGGGAGCCACAGATATCCTTTAAGTATCGAAATAATGAAAGGCATGGCTCTCCCCCTCTTGCAGAATAAAATCCACATTGCTATAGCTCACATTTCCAGTGTCTTCCCTGGCATCCTTTCTGCCCCGACCTCCAGCCTCTCTGGTCTTGTTCCCTTTATTTAGGACTCACAGTCCCTATACCTTTTCCCTGGAATGCTCTTCCCCCAATACCCATCTGGCTTCCTACTTCTCTCCTTCAGCTCCTGCTCCAACCATGTCCTTCCCTGACCACGCCGTCACAGCTGCACCCCACCCTGCCCCTTTCCGTCATTCACCCTACTTAATTTTTTTTAAGTAACAAGACAGTTTGTATTTTTATATATGTGTATGTTAATTTGTTTATTCCCTGTCTTTGGCACCCCTGCTCCATGAGGGCAGAAGCTTTGTTTTATTCCTAGAGCAGTTCCTAGCACATGCCAGGTATTTGATAAATGTTTGTTGGATGAATTAGACAATAATAAACATAACAACTAAAATATTTTTGCTCTAATTCCGCTACTATTTATTGAGTGTGTACCGTTTACTGGGCACAGAACAGACATGTTATTTATTCATTTACCTGTGCATATAACCTCATTTGATCCTAACCCAAACCCCCTAGGTAAGATTGCAAAAAATGACCCCAATAATAATTATGAAAGCTAATATTTATCAAGCATTTACTCCATACCAATATGGTTTTTTTTTTACATTAGCTGCTTGGGTCTTTACAGTAACTTCATGAGATCAGTGCTGTCACTAGGCTTATTTTACAGATAAGTAAACTGAGGCACAGTTTGCTGAAATAACCAGCCCACGCAGTCAGGAAAGCAATCAAGTCAGGCTTCAAGTGCAGCTAAGTCTGTCCCCACTTTATTGCCTGAAGGGGAAGTAACGTGCCCAAGGTCACCCGGCTCACAGTTTTCCAAGCCGGGACTCACGGCCAGGTACTGCTGACTTCAAAGCCCATGGTGTTTCTTGCACTTTCACTGCCCAGCTCACCCCCGCATCCCGGACCCTGGCAGACAGCCTGCCACACAGTGGGTGCTCCCCCGGCACTAGGCGGATGAGTCAGTAACAGCCTGGAAAGAGGGCACAGGCATGGGAGCAGTGTCCTCATTTCCCATCTCAGTGGGAGACGGAGGGCCAGAGCCCTGGTCTGCAGCATCACTTCGGCTCCCTGGACCACAAGAACTCTGAGGCATCGCTGCGGGCTCAGCTGTGAGTGCCTCTTGAACCAGGTCTCTTTTTTTTTGCTGATCTGACCCCACAATATCTCAGACTCTGGCATCAGGGCATTAATCTGAATACACTGATATGCACTTCTTTCTAGCATAGTACCCACACTCCCTGCCTGTCGGAAGCAGTCAGGAGACTAAGGGGAATTCTACTGGGTGCAGAAAAAAAATTGAGGGACAAAGCAAAGAGGACATGACCACAAGCTCAAATGATCTAACAGGCCCTGTCCCTGGCCCTGAGATAATGCACAGAACACGCCAGTAAGATTAGCCAAGGCCCTGGGAGGCATGTATGTCAATCTGGTTTCCACAGGTTTTGATTGGTGGGGCACAAACACAGAAAATGTTATCAAAACTTGATGTCCAGTTACATTTTTGTTAAGGAAATGGAAATCTTTATTCACAGATATGAAAATAAGAAAAGAAACGATCTAATGCATCTCGCTGGGACCTGGTGACATCACCACATTCAAAAACCTGTCTGAGAGCTCCTGTACGGACATGCTTTCCCATTACATCTCACTGTCTAAACGACATAGCCCAATTCACACAAAAACAACACAGATGGGACCAACACTAAATGGGTGGCTAACCTATAACGCAGCGTATGCTCAAGTGAAATAAGTGCATTTGTTCACCCAAAGACACATGCATGAATGTTCATAGCAACTTTATCCATAAAGCTGAGAACAGAAGATAACCCAAGTGCCCATCAACAGATGAACAGAAAAATAAATTGGGGTGTAGCGATGCAATATACTACTGCAGAGCTATAGCAAGGGAAGGGTGCTGACTCACCAAACAACATGGTTGATCCCATGTGCACGCAGGTCAAGGTCAACGAGGATGACAGAAGTCAGAACAGTGGTCACCTCTAGGGAGCACTAACTGAGCAGGGGCCTTAGGGATCTTTCTGGGGACTGCACACATTCTATATATTGGCCAAGGAGGAGGTTATATGAATGTAGACATATGAAATAATTCAGTGATCTCAGGACTGGTAGCTTAACTTGCAAGACCCAATGCAAAATGAAAATGAGCAGTTTCTTGTTGAAAAAATTATCAAGACTTTCAGGACAGCAACAGCAAAGCATTAAACAAAGAGTGGGAATTTCTAAGTGTAGGGACCCAGCACGACTGTGCAGGTCCCACGCCCATAAAGCTGAGCCTGGTTGAGCTGAACACTAGAGATAAATACACCTTATCCACTCTAGTTATATGTCAATAAAAAGGTTAAAATAAAAGAACATATATAGAATTAGAGAGAAAGAAATCTTGATTTGGGGTAAGCTGTTGGAGAAGGGGTGATTTTCAAGGCTGTCTCCCCAAATCATTCTTTTATGCACTTCCTATTTGATTTACCAGTGCTCACTTCCTGGTGCTACGGCCAGGCAGCCTTCGGAGGGCTCGTTATACCGGTTTCTTCTAAGAAGAAAAGCTAAATCAAGCTGAAATGTGCATTTGAAAATTTATATGTGTATTCAACTCAATTAAGCTTCAGAAGGACCAGGGAGGACAGGAAAGACTCTCTCCTGATATGGCCCAAGGAAACCGCGGGGGTGGAGAGTCCAGCTGGATTTTCCAAAGGCAAGGCTGGGGTCATCCATGGAAGGTCCATTGGACAGAGAGGGAAGCAGGCAGGGACCCCCAGGGAAAGGGGAGTGACGTGTCCTGTGTCCGAGGCATGGAGGAAGGATCAGTAGTGAGTTTCCATAAAGGGCAAATCCACAGCCGGGAATTCACTGCCGGGGCAGAGAACTGATCAGGAGGGAACACCTATGCATGAGGATGGGTCTTTGCTGCTGACTCCACCCCTGTTTGGTGATATTCTTTTTTCTCTTGAGTTTTGTTTCTCCTTTTGCTCACAAGGGGCAAAAGGACAGGGCGGAGAGATAGCCTGGTGACATTGGACCTTCTAGGATGAGCCAGAGTTGACCAGAACTCCTGCTCTGAGCATATTTAGAAATAGACGATTCCCAGAGACCAGACAGGTCCAGAGCCTGGCTTCCAGGGGTGTGAGACGGGGCCACCTCCACTGTAGAGACACCTGAGGGCGTGGGGGCAGAAGCTAGGGCTATGGAGCTGCGGAACTAGGCTCAAATCTCATACCCCTTCCCGGTCAATTACGCCCTACCCAAGGGCATGAGCAGGGTAATCTCAGGCATGGCGTTTCAGTCCGTAAGCTTCAGGTGTCTCATCCAAAAATGAGAATCGTTAACGACGAACACTTGCATCATTTCTTGCCACGTAGTAGCATTATACAAATGCATTAGTATATAAGCTCGAATGACCTCATTGGAGCTTCATAGCCAGCCCACTAGGGGCTGCTGTTATGACCATCCTCGTTTTGCAAACAAGTGAACTGAGGCACAGAAAGTTTAAGCAACTTGTCCAAGGTCACACAGCGTATATATACCAAAGCCAAGAACAGTCAAGCATTTCATATTTTCCTCCAGGGAGCTTCATGACTTTTTACTTGGGCCCTTGAGTCATGCATTTTTCATTTTCTTCTCTTCTGTAATTTGGTGAGAATTTTTCTCTTTCTTAAGTTTGGAGAGGGGGACTGCCTTCTGGAGCTACAAATTAATGAACACAGACATAATCCTGGTTTGGATTTATTTACATCTTCCATAAATCATATTTATTGAGCGCCTGGGGTGTACAAGACATTGTGAGAGGTCCCACACATTAAAGCAAGGAAAAAATAAACATTTCAGACACTTGGTATATACTGCAGACTACTTAAATATCCAAAGGCATCAAATAAATCATCAGACTGTTTAGAAATGGGCTCTGGCATGCTCCCTGCAAGCCTTCATACAAAACCCTGCAATTGTGCAATGTGGAGTGAGGAGTGGTCACTGCTCAGCCCTGTGGATATATGTTAACATAAGCGAGTGGGTCGTAGGTCCCCGGATTCATCCAGGTTTCAAAGTTTGGTGATACTGTGGCCTCTTTTGCAATCTGCCTACTCAGACTAACATTGTCTTCCAGCCAGCGAGGAAAAGAAATGCAACCATAAAACACAGACAGAACACCGTTTGCAATTAAGCCGAAACAATCACCCAGAAATCTCCACTATTTTTAAAGGTGTTGAGACAAGATTGTTAGAGGGGAAAACCGGTAAGCAGCAGTTGTATACACACACACACACACACACACACATGCACACAAATGTAACACACATGCACACAAACACACATGCTATGCCTACCTCCTTCTCAGGGTGGAGGCAGGATTACAGAGGATCCTGCATGAGAGCGTTCTGTAAATCATAATACCCTTCAATGCACACACACAACTACAACAAAACACTGTAAGTTCAAACCAACTGGAATCACAGCTTTATTCTCAAAGTTACAGCGGATGTGGAACCACTTCCTTCTGAATCATGTCTTAGCATTTCATTCCTTCTTCTATGCCCTTCAGATTGAATAAGCACCAGCTTTGGGTCAGGGCCTGCGGTAGGCACTGGGGGGGAGGAAAATAAAGAGGACCCCTGTCCCTGTCCTTGAGGAGCTCACAGTTTAATGGGAGAAAACACACAAGACACATAAGAAAGTCAACAATTACCATCTAGCTGTGTACTTTCCAGTAGGGCCTGCTTTGGTATGGCAGAATGCAGTAGAGGAACTTGCATATGAAAGTGGGGGCCAGGCAGACAGGGGAACCCACCGGGTATGTCGAAGAATTGTAGGTCTTCCAAGAGACCACCTGAAGCCTGAGTGAACGCAGGGAGGCGTTTAGGGGCCAGATCACAGGTGACTTTATACACTAAGCCAGAGCGTAAACTCTATCTTGTAAGCAATAGGGAGACATCAAGTATTATTACACAAGAGAGTGACAGTATCAGATTTGTCTTTTAGGAACATCTCTTTTCTATCATTTTTAAAGAAGTTTTCTATATCTCTGAGAGCAAAATGAATGCTTGAGCAACAATCTAGTGTGGTTCAGACAAATCTCCTCTGAGTTAAAGATTATTCAATGGGAATAATGTTCAGCCCCAAATAGGGGAAGAGATAGAAAAGGGAGAGAGAGAGAGGGCCAGGAGAGAGAAAGGAGGGAGAGAAGGAAGATACAGGTTTTACAATCTGTTCACATGCAAATCTTGACTTTGCTCCTTGCCAAGGACAAAAACCTGGATCAGTTGCTTAGTTCCTCTGAGCCTCAGTTTCCTGATTTAGAAAGAGGGTAAATCCTAATAATTTCTCCTAGGGTTAATGTGGATGAGAAGTCCACTGTGGTAGAGACGGAGAGCTATCCACCAAAGCTCATGCTCTCCCTTTCCCAGTACGGAGCGATTGCTAGGAAGGGACACATTTATCAGACCCTTTTGCAGCCAGGTGTGGCCCTATAACTAGTTCTTACTAAAGGAATGTCAATAGAAGTGTGTCACACGTCTCTGGGTCAAGGTTTTAAAAAATCGGATATGCCTTCTCCATTCTCTCCTCCCCTTCTGGTGGCCCGGAGCAGATGCCATTGAGGGGAGAATGAAACGCAGGTGAAGGGAGCCTGGCTGCCTGCATCACTGCATGGAAGAGAGTCACTCCCAACCCAGAACTCCAGGGCGGACTCTTAGGGAGTGAGGTATCTTGTGTTAGGCCATTGCAATGTTGAGGTTTACTTGTTACAGCAGCTGGCACTGTCCTAACTAACGTGGTCTGTTGATATCAGGCATATGCTATAGAAGGAATAAGTGTTTAATAAGCACCGTATAAAAGGAGAATGCAGTACACAAGCTTTTGGCATTTCCTTTTGATGCAAAAGAAACAAAGTACAATTTCAAGATGATTACTTTTCAACAGTGTCTTCGGAAGAAAGTTTTAATCAGCCAGCCTCTTAACAAGATTATCTCTTTGAGGGAAAACAAAGCCAACTCTGAATTTTTTTTCTCCCATTCCCCTTGAAAAGCATCCTGCCAAGTTCTAACTGCCATTATTTAGCAAGTTCTTCAATTTAAAAAGTTACCATCTACTCACCATCCTGGCGAAGCTGTCAGTTGCTGAGAAATGGACCACAGCCAACTGATTAGTTTTGATGGACTGCGGCGTGGAAATCCAGGCCGTGTCACTGAAGTGCCTGTTCATCCAATTAACCAAATTACTACGGGGAACTCCAGCCAAGTGCAACACTTAGTGGACGGCTGCTCTGGGAGGTCAGGGATGGAGGAGGAGGTGATTTTATCAAATTCCTGCCCCTCCTTCCCTGTGTTTGGGCCAAAAAGAGCACTAAGCAGAGAGAACAGAAGAACTGCACCTGCTCTACCCCCTTCCTGCGTGCCTTAAAAACTTAGGAGTGACTCTTTAATTTCAAACGATGTCACAGTATGATGATGATTATGGTGATGATAGTGATGATCGGCACTATTGTTATTTTTTTATTTAATGGTTTAGCACCTACTTTTAAAGCACCTACTCTGTGTCAGGCACTGTGATTACTGCTGGGAATATAATAGAGAAAACAAGCAGTCAAGGCCGTGCCTTTCTGCAATGAGCATTCTAGCAGAGAGAGAGAAAACAGTCAACGGCAAAATTTTCCCGCCTTGACACTATCGGCATTTGGGATCAGATAACTCTTTGTGGTGGGGGTTGTCTTGTGCATTGTAGAATGTTGAGAAGCATCCCTGGCCTTGCCCCCGAGGTGACAGTAGTCACTAACCCCCACCTCTGGAGTTGTGATGACCAAAAATGTCTCCAGACATTGCCAGATGTCCCCTAGGGAGAGAAAATTTGCCCCCTTGTTCCTCATCCTCCACTGGGAACCAATGCTCAGCAGTTAGGCAACTAATTAACTAACTAACTGACTAACTGGTTGTGATACATGCTGGGAAGGGTAGAAAGAGGGCAGTGAGATAGAGGAAGATGAGTAGTCAGAGACAGCTCTCTGGGGAGGGGACATTTGAGCTGAGACCTCAAGATGAGGAGGAATTGGCTGCATACAGAGCCGGAGAAGAGACTTCCAGCAGAGGGACCAAGGGATGAGGGCTCGCACCATGGAAGAGGGACAGGTCCTAGGAGGAACCAGGTGTGATGGCGCATAGCGCAGAGTGAGTGTGAGCACGTCATGGGGTTGCAGGGGAACACAGGTACAGGTCCTGGGTCTTGCTGCCAAGGTGAGATGTTTGGATTTTATTTTGAGCACAACAAAGAGAGGCAATGTAGTATAGCCAGGTGCTGGAACCAGACTGCCTATGCCTCAGTTTCTCCATCTGTGTAATGGGGGACAAGAAACTCACCTGTCTTGCATAGGGCTGTGGTGAGGATTAAATGAGCTCACGCGTGTGAAGTGTGGAGTCGGGCACTTAGTACAGAGGAATTGGAACCAGCTCCTGAGAGCTGACTATGGGCATCTCTTCTGAACTCACCCCCTTCAGTAGCCTGATTTGCAATTAGCCATGGCGAAATATTTACACCTCCAGAATTGGCAAATGGTAGGAATCACGGTTCCTCCCCACCTGGGAGTGCCTATGGGTAAGCACTGACCAGCACACCCCAGGTTGTGAGCTATTATTATTATGCTGGGTATTGAAGAGCTTTGAGCAGAGGGGTGACACGATTTTATCTACATTTTTAAAATGACAACTCTGGTTATTGTGTAGAGAATGGATTGAAAGTTGGGGGGAGGGGTGGAAACAGAGAGACCAGTGGGGAGGCCGTCAAGAGGTGATCACTTCCACCAGGTGCTGAGAGGTGACTTGGAGATCAGGGGGTAGATTTGAGACACATCCTGGAGAGAAAATGGATGAACTTGCTGGTGGGCTGAATGTGACCGAGTGAACAGAACAGGATGATGTTTGTGGACTTAGCCAGATGGGATGTGATGTGATCTCTAAGCTGCGGCTACTACGGCCATGACTATGAGCAATAGCAAAAAAATCCAAATCCATGGTTGCCTTTTGTTAAGCACCTACATACTGACTACAAATAACTTCCATATATTTCCCTGATCTTAATGCTGTGAAGAAATTAGTATTAGATTTAGCCCCATTTTGTGGATGTGACACTGAGTCACAGAGAAGTCGAGGGACTTACCCACAGCCACCCAGGAAGCAGGTGGCACATGCAGGGTTCCCGTTAGCGGCGACTTGGAAGCCCATTCCCACCACACAGCCTGCCTCACTCTCCCTCCACGCTGAATCTGCTCGACGAATGCCCCTTGCCAAGAAAGGATATTTCTCACTCTCGGGTGTCCTTGGATATCCAGGTGTGTTATTCATAGTGTCGCTAGACTAAGAACATCGGGGGGTGCGGTGCAGCGTGGGGCAGTTTAAAGGGGTTTAAAAGTTGTCCCTCCACTTCCAAACACTTCTCCAAAACTTTCTGAGTTTCTTTCTCCTTATCAGTTTTTGTAAGGATTCAAAGAGGTGGCTGTAAATTTCCTGGGCAGGTAATCATTATCATCATCATCGTCATCATCACCATCAGCTGAACAAAATTAACATTTACTCAATGCTAACGGTACAACAGGCATGGTGCAAAATGTCTCCTCCTACTGATGCCTGCTAGAACTCTTGAGGCGGGTCATGTTATTAACTCGAAATAGAGATGTAAAAACTAAGGCTAAAAAAGATTAAAGAAGTTACTCAGATCACATGGCCAGTAAATGGCAGAGGCAGAATTCAAACCCATTTAGAGTTCACGGGGTCCATGAGCTCCAAAGTACTTGCTCCTACAATTACATTACTCTCCGTACCATTGACTGCTTCAAAAGCTAAGATATGCAAATGTCCCTCAGGTATTTGTTCATCATTCTTAGTAATAGGAGGCTCTTACAGAAAAAAAGTCCTTCGCATGCTCTGCCTTATGCTCACTCAGCCACCTTGGCCAGGTGAAAACCGTCCTGGAAGCGAAACAGAGCTTGTCGGGGCAAAGGGGTGTGGTATAGAAGAGACGCATCCAAGGCCCTACGGGCAACATCACATAGTCTGTCAAAGAAATGTGTTCCGGTACCACAAATCTAAGACTATGATAGCTTCTGCCTGTATGGTCTAATCAGCCAAAAAAAAAAAAAAAAAAAATTCCGGAAGGGATGCAACAAGCATATTTGGAACTGGGCAGTCGTGTTATATTGTTGAAACCCACATATGGGCAGATAACTCTTGAAGTGTTCCGTGGAGTCAACAAAAAAATGTACAAAAAGTACGCACACACCGCCATACCAACCGTAATCGTAAACGGAAACTTTTTTTTTTTTCGTCATTTTGCTTGAAAACAGATTGTCTGGTTTGTATCATTATTTGTGTCAGTTGCATCGATACTTTCCTTGGCTTAGAGACATGTCAAAAGTGAGTGTCGTGAATGCAAATTTTGTGGTAAAGGCCATTTATATTAGCAAGCTCCTGACTTTTCGGTCAATAATCTTTAAAATGTCATCTGGATTATGTCTGTCTTTGGATTATTTATTAGAATTCTTCCTGCTACAAACAGGATGGCAGATCTGTCTGTCTTTGGCAACAGGTCTGAAAGTTTCTAAATGGTTTATTGACTTGGTCTTCTTACCCCCACCTTCCCTAGAACACATTTTTTTTTTTTTATTGACAGACAACTTCAGGGTGTGGTTTTGACAGTTAAAAGCAAAACGGTACTTCCTAGGTGAAATCAATCTGATGCTTGCATTTATGTGTCCTCTGAAAACTCTGAAATGTTCACGTTTGTCCACTAGACCCTGGTCCCATGCCACTTGCCCCCCACAGAGGCTTCCAGTCCAACAGAAGCACTGTGATCATGACCTTGAAGAGGCTTCTGAGGGCAGATTCAAGGAATCACCTGAGACTCCCTATCAGACAGAAGCCGGTGAGCACCTCCTAAGCACTCTGCCCTTGCAGAGGGATGGAACATGCGTTTAGAGTTATCAATAGCCCAGGAGTTAGAAATCTGTTTTGCAGGGAAGGAAACTGAGGCTCTAATGAGATTAAATAACTCACCTGAGGCTAGGAGGCTCCACTAGTGATTAAAAGAGATTAAAACTAAGTTGTTGACGTTTTTTTTTTCAGAGCTGTGCTGCCCAAACTGTCCTGATGATCTGAGTCTCCTGGGGGTCACAGTTAGTCATACATCTCATTGTCCAAACTGGGATGATTTTGAGCTCGAAAGGAAGTGCTATTAATAATCATGTTTGGACAACAGCATCCATCAAGACAGTCCCAGACAACCAAGGACATGGGGTCATTTGAGTTCAAAATCTAAGTCCCCAGGTCCCATCTGAGACCAGTTGAATCAAATCTCTAGAGAAGGGGTTTGGAAGTTGCCTGTAGAGTAAGCCTCCCAGATGACTCTTCTCATTGCAAAATGGTCCCCAAACGACAGTTGACTACTTTGGAGCCACCTAGGGGGCTTGTTGAAACACCAGTTTCTGGGGCTCCAACAACCCCTGTTTATTTATGTTAGGTATGTCTGGTCTTGGGATTTTGCCTTTTGAACACATGCTTCCAATGTTTTTGCTAAATTTAGGAATCATTATCAAAGGACAGAGGACTGATTTGAACTGTTGCCTTCTATTTTGTCACTTCTGGAGAGGCAAATCCTCTCCTCGATCTTTTAAAAAAAAGTATATTCTTTCGTAGAGACTATAATTAAAAAGAAGTAATATTCTTCACCTCTGCTAGCCTGCTGAGTGAGCTCAAGGCCAGTTATTTTGCTTCTCTTTGCCCTGGTTTATTTAGATTTACAGAAGGAATATTAATAGGAATATCTCAATTTAATTAAATGATTTAGAATCAGGCTTAGCAAAGAGCTCAATAAATATATACTCTGACCTCTATTATTTTTACCTGTACCTGATTTTCCCCAATCTACTAAACAATTTTTTTTAGTCTTTTTTTCTCACTACATTTATATCTTACTTAATCTAACTATAACATAATGTGTTTTCCAAAATCTTGCCCACTGTATTGCCACCTGGTCACCTATTGTTACTCTGCTCAAAACCAATTTTGTGTAACTCATTTCATCCAACTTTGTCCTAAAATCAGTGGGGATAAGAACATGGTAAAATAATGACATATTAAGAGAGATAAAGATAGATATAGCGAGGGAAAGAGGGAGAGAGAGAGAGATATTTGGTATTCTGAAAACTGAAAAAGACATCATTAAAAATATTTCTTCAACATGCTTTATACTGGCTGTATAGTATTCCATTTTAAGTATATACCATACTTTAGTTAAATAGTTGCTTTTTCTTGGGCATTTAGGTTGCTTTGGTGTTTGGGAACTGTAAGTATTTGTTTACTTGTTTGTTTTGATTGGTGGTCATAGTGTCCTCTAGATAAAGCCAAACAATGATTTTGAATTTGGTGAATTTCACTCCTTTATGAATAGAGGCCGAAACATAAATAAAGCAGCCACGCCCCCCCCCCCACCGGACTCATTCTTTGTAACCTTCTTTCCCACCTCAATTGTCAGAAGGAAAAACAGGGCTAAGACTTGGCTACAATGAATACTTGCTAAACAGTAACAAAGAAATGATACTCTGAAAACAGAAAAAAAAAATGGGTCACTCTTTGTTTAATGGCAAAGTAAAATAAAAAGGCTTTCTCTTTCATGTTGAAATCCAAATAATGCCTTCTGAGGCATTAGTCTTCAACTCCAAGGATTTTTAAGCGGAGGGTGGACAGTTTCTGTCTTATTCTTCGAGGCAAAAATAAACATTGCAGCGTATCTAAATAATACTGGAGAATATGTGTGTCATCTTAGGCCATATGCATGTCGTGTTGCCCCATATTCATAGTTACACTACATATTTACAGCAGACACACACTGGAAACAGCCAGAACTCCACAGGCCCACCATTTGCACATTTCTTTTAAACACCCAAATACCACACTTTGGCACAATTTTGCTTACATCCTAGGGAGAATGGTAAATGATGCTCTTAGCATTTGATAAGATTTAACCTGCTGTCAAAATCATCCCCCCAGCTTTATTTTTTTAAGCTCACAAATAAAGTAAGACCAAGTGTGTGTGACTGAGTGGAGCTATCAGAGACAGATCCACCTGGGTCTGGATCTGAACCCAGACTCAGCCAGGTAGCAGCTGTGTGACCTTGAGAAAGCTCCTTAACCCAGTACCCGGTAGGGGATTGGGCACTCAGAGGGCTCTCAGGGAATGTTGCTTCCTGTTACTGTGAGAAACTGGCCAGGTTGTATCATTTGTTGAGCTCCTGATGGCAAGGGAGAGATCCTTGCTGGAGGGATATAACCTCCCCTTTTGACGGCAATTGCAGGGACAGACGTGTGGGTGGACAGATGTGAGAGCCAGGGGTGTGCAAAGCCAAGGTCTCCCTCTGGCCGGCTCTGCCTTCCAACCTGCTCACCCACTGGCAGGGACAGCGGCGCGTGAGCGTCAGTGAGCCAGGGATCTCAGTGGTACCCACTGCATGGCAAGTTACAGTTGACAAGCAGCATCGGCTCCAAACCCAAAGCAAAGCTGTCCCCTGGATCCATTTTAATGGGCGTCTGTGACTTTTGTCCTGAGCACGGCTGGAGTATATCTTCCCTGACACGGCTCCCAGCCCTCCCTATTATCGAGAAAAGTTCTTGTGCTTCCCACGCACCGAGCAGGGAACAAAAGCGGCAGGGGAAGTGTCAGGGAAAGATCCGAGCCGGGTTTAAAAATGATATGCTGGCAGGCTGCTCCGCTGGGCTGGGGACGGTCTGGCCATTAGCAAGGTCTGGAGAGCTTGCACTGGGAGGCCGGTTCCAGCTTTGTGGACTTGCATTCCCTGTCCCTACACATCCCGGGCCAAGGGCTTGGGGAGCTCCTCTTAACTCCTATCTTATGTACCCAAGTCACCTGCCATCTTCCCCGGTGGTCAGGATCTGGAAGGATGGGTTCCTTTGTCCCAGGCAAGAATAGCTAGTCAAATGTGACCACCTTTGTTCCCCACTGGTGGAAAAAGGGGATGTGTGTGCGTGTATGTATATATGCATCTATATGTATCTACATAATTTTTAAATTAGGAGAAGAAGGGATCCCACTCTTTATTTTTTTTTAATATTGTCCTTTCAAGGATGTCTCTATTTGCATAGTTTGATCCTCTTCCCCTACCCAGCACCAACATTAGTGTGACCTTTTCCTGCTAATTGGAAAATCTTACGGAAATAAACCCTGTCAGAAAATGAGAAGTGACTCCCCCTTTGGATGGCCAAACGACCTCAGAGGGGGAAAGAAGTTCTGAATTTCTGCTCCTTTTGCACACACTGCAAAATCTTTATTACTTTGGAGAGCCTTGAAGCTCAGTAATGCCCCTCCAGTGCAAAGCGGAGTAAATAAATTTCTTCTTATGACCACTTTGGAGAAACACACAACCAGATTTACTCAGCAGGGATACATAGTGGACAGGATAATGAAGAGAGAATAAGAATATGATCGGGGTTTACAGCCTCTTCTGTCTCTTTAAAGAGTTTTAATCCTTCAGAAACAGGATACGGGGTCCATTTCCTTAAAGATACAGTGTCCCTTCTGGGACAAGTAATGTTATAAAGAGCTAAGATGTAACATCTATCTTGCAATATTGATTGGCACTTTAGTGTGATAAAAGGGGTTGAACCTGAAGGGGAAAAGAGGAAAAAAGGTAAGTGAGAATTACTCTTTGAAGAATTCAGAGTGTCCCTCTACCATCAGGCCAAACTCCGACGACAGAGAAACAAAAGCACCATTTGGGCCGGGTGACATTCCTCCGCGGGGTGACAAGATGAAGGTGGGTTCCAGGGATAACTGATTCACCTCCACCAGGAAATGACTGCTAATTTTAAAAGCAATTCTGGTGATTCTGATGTCATATTCTGGTGATTTTTAAAATGACCCCAAATGAGTCAGGCCAGATATTCTGGCCCAATGTCTTGGGCCTAAACAACAAGGTCCTGTCTCTTGCGGCTAAGTTAAATGTTCCAGTGACCTAACTGGGTGGCTTCAATGCCCCAGATTCGGTGACATTGATTTCACAGACTCTCCTGTACGCCCCCTCGCCTCCCCCGGCACCCCGAGCTTGGCCCTGCGTCACCCTCCCCCCAGACAGCGTCACTGGCTGCGTCTGCACCAAACGATGGCACCTAACCTTTGTCGAACGCTCACTATGCTTCGGGTTTTTGCACTTAATCCTCACAGTGACTTCGGGGCAGGGTTATTGACCCAGTTTACAGAGTAGGAAACGGAGGCTCAGAGAGATCCTCTGTGTTGCCCAAGAAGACACGGTGTGAAAGCGCAGAGCTGAGATGGAAACCACATCTGCCTGGGTCTAGGGCCCGTGCTCCGACTCACTCGTCATGCCCCATTAGGCTCCTAAGAGGGAGCTGAGGTCGCCCCCCTGGGACGCAGCTCCTGAGACCCGACATCCTCCAAAGAACCCCCGATCTCCTTTCTGATTTGTGGAGGACCCCAAGTGTCCCCCAGCTCCTCTGTTTAGGAGGTTACTTCTCTCTGCCGCCCACATAGCCATTCTCTCTTTTACCTTCTACCAGGAAAATGGAATGAGGTCGCTGCCAGTTTTGTAAATGACCACCTTACAACCCATTTCTATTTTTACTCTGGGTAAAAAACCACTAACACGCGACACGAGACTGACTCAGGTCTGCCTCGACGCAGACCTCCTCCAGAGCAGGGCACCCTTAGAACGTTTTGCCTTTGCAATCTGATTGGCTTTCTTCCTTCAAGGCACAATGAATAATCACCTCCTCTGAGAAGCCTGTCAGGATTGCCTCCGCCTGAATCACACTGTGCAAGTACCTCTCCACTCTGACCCAAGCAGCTCTTTATATCCTCTCCCCAGCCCAAGCCTTCCTTATCACCCCGTATGGGGACGATTTGTTCGCATGTGGCCTCTCCTTCCTTCCACTGAGGATTTGTGAAAGCAAGGACTGTGGCTTTTATTTTTTTATCTTGGGGTCCTGAATCAGGTATGCTTGTCAGTTAAATAAATGAAATGAAGGTGTGAATGAGTTAACCAGCACTTCTAAAAGCCCACTGCGTGCCAAGCCAGTGACAGGACCGGAGTCACTGAGTCATATAGAACAATCTTTGACTTGGAAATCTTTCCACCTCCGGAGAGTTCTGACCCCAGGGATAGAATTGGATTCTCTGGCTGGGGACAAATAGAGTTTTGGAGCAGATAAATGACACTGTGGCAGACTGTGGTTAATTGTGCACCAAACCATTTTCTTTTCTTTCTAAGCACGTGGCTGGACCACATGTTCCAGCCTCCCTTGAAGTTAGACATGGTCATCTGACCGAGTGCTGGACTGTGAGCAGGTGTGACATGCATCACCTCCAGGCCTGACCCTAAGATCATCCCACTGCTCCTCTCTGTTCTTTCCCCATCTGACAATGGCCTGAGAGGGTTCCAGGGACCCAGGAGAGGACGGAGCCACAGGATAGAAGGAGCCTGGGCTGCTGAAACCCCAGCTGTCGGGGAGACCCCGCAGGGACCTACCCCAGGGACCTGCTCAAACAGGCATTCTAGCCTTGAGTGAACAAGAAATATGAATTTTACTGTATTAAGCTGCTGAAAAGTTGAAGTTGTGTGTTTTAGCAGGCAGCCTGCCCTAACAGTGACACGTGTGTGTGTATATGTGCATGTGTGTGAACACAAGATCTCTGAGACCCGCACGTGCTCAGAGGGACACCCAGACAATCTGGGCAGGCTTGGCCCACATTCCTTTTTCACTTGCAGCTTCCAGACTCAAGGGTCCTTCGCACAAGCTGGCCACTTCCCTAGGGAAGCCTGGCCCCCTGCCCTACCTCTCTGTCAGCTGTCATAGCAAGTGTCATGCTAACTCGAAATGCTAGTTCACAATTGAGTCCTTGTTTTGGAAACTGACTACACTCCCTGTGGGTCCTACTTTGTCTCGCTGCCTTTGGAAAGCCCGCTTGTCTTGCCTGTCAGGGGACTGCAGAGCTACACAGGGGGGCAGGCTTTGCTCATCTCTGGCCTGCAGCCGTGAACCCCAGAGAGGGGTGCAACTAGACACGGTTAATAAGGAGCGGAGGCCGCTCTCTACTAAGTGGGAAAGGCCTCTTGCTTTGGAGTTTGCAGAAAAATCCTCCGGATGTCTAAGCATGCTCCTCCTACCTCTCTGTTTTCAGGACTCTCGTTCCAGGCTTACAGGAGAGAGTTTCTGTTGTCACTGTGTTGTGTTTTCACTGGCAGGGCGCTATGAACTAGGAAGTGGCATCACTGTGGCTTCCACAGCTGCGCCTCCACGCAAAGTGATCCGGGAGTCCTAGAATTTCAGAGGCACAGAATCTGGGGACCTCTGAATTCCACAACCTTGGAATTGTAGATTCAAGGAATCTTGAAAACATAGAATCCTTTTTTAAGGCCGTCTCTAAAGCTGTCAGTTTCTGGGGCTGCAGCAACCGGCCAATGTGACAGGAAGTGACATGCCAGATTTCCAGTGACGAGTTTTAGGCAGAATGGCACCCGGGGCACGCACTTGTTGCCTCCGCACATTGCTGGGACATTCGGCAGCTCAGCCGTGGACAGATTTTCTATGGGGAGCTGCCTATTTCACTTTTTTACCCTGGTAAAGACAGTGCAATGCCACCGAAAATGCCAGGCTGCTCGGTTTTCACACCCCGGGGTAAGCACGCTGGGACTCTGTCCAGTAATGGAAACATCACCGTTGAGATGACACTATCTCTCTTTTTGGCTCTGGTTCCTGTCTTCGGATCTGAGCTGCCTGGAAAGTGACCATCCAGAGCTCTGGGCAGCAAGAGATGTAGGCTGGTTCTTATGGGAGGTGGCACCTGCTTGAGGGACCTGGGAAATGACCGAGTCACAAAATGTCCTGCCAAGAGGCTGAGGCAGCCACACCCTCAACTCAGAATTAAGTCATCTTTTCAGCTTCAGAAGGGTTAGGGCCAACCTCTGGGCAAAAATAACGTCACACGAAGACTCTCGTTACCTCTTTTGGTCATGGCAAGACTTCGCAGCAATAATCACACATTCCACTTCTTCTAGAATTACGAAGGGTGTTCTAGGGTATTTTGGGCTCCATGTGGGTTCTTAGCTGGCAGTAAGAGAGCCTCGCAGCATGGTGGAGTGATGAGAGTTGATTCCTGAGTCTGCCCTTTCGCAGCTGCAGGACTCTGGGTAGTTTCTGAACTTCTCTAAGCCTGAGAATTATTGCAGAAATTATAATAATTCAGCTAATATTCACGGAGCACTGTGCACAGGGAGTTGTGCTGCATATCACCCTAATAAACAACAATTTTATCAGCTAAATTTATTTATCTTTTTTAACAGATTCAAAAAATACATAACCAACACCAAGATCACTCTGCCAGTGAAAAGTGGAGGCGGGTAGAACCCAGGGGCCCAGCTTTTAATCACACCCACGGGCGGAGCTTCCCCACCGCAGCGCTGTGGACGCTTTGGGCCAGATGTTCTTTGCAGTAGAGGATTGTCCTGTGCATCGTAGGATGTTTAGCTAGATGCCAATAGCACCCCCTCGGCTGTGACAACCAAAAATATCTCTAGATATTGCCAAATATTGGGGGCGTGAAATTACCCCCGTCTACAAACCACTGAAATAGACGGAGAGTCAGGTGGCATACAGACGTAGCGCCTGACACATGAAGCATCAATACAATACACGTCATTATTCTAATTCAAAATTCTAAATCCTTGCCTTAGAACTAGAGTCAAGGGCTTTGAGAGAGAAAGAGAGAGAGAGTTGCAAATATCAGGCTTCTCTGACTCTAGGATCATACAAGAAAATCTAAACGGAATGCATAAATTATACAAACTCGTCAAGAAAATTTTCGAAGTATTTTGAAGTTGCTAGCCCGGCAGTGTGCAGTGCGTACCAGTCACCCACACCCTTGACGGCACGATGGCACGAAGCTTATGTGCAATGTGATCCCCAAACTGCTGGACCTGGCAGTGAGAGACGCTGACGGGGGAGGGCCGTCCGTGCAGCACCTGTCATCTGTCAGGCCCTGCTACGAGCCTCGTCCTCCTGTGCTGTTTAGTTCTCCTAAGAGCCCTGGGAGGTGCACTCTTATTTTTCTGCCTTTCCAGAGGGGGCAAGCGACTCGGCCAAGATTAGAGGGTCTGTCTGCAGCAAACTCAGGATTTAAATCAACATCTTTCAGACCATGGCCCCAACTCCTGGGGTCCCCAAAGGAAAATAAAGTTGACCCCCAACTCTTATTTAGTATCTTGTGGATGGGAATGATCCTTTGTTAATGCCCACAGCCATGCTTCAGGCTGTTCTAGGCTTGCAGGCTTTTCTGGTGACCTCTGCGCACCTGAAGGTCAGCACGAGGTGGCCTTCAGGAGGGTTGGCGATGAGCGGGCACAGGTGTGTAAGCCGTGTCAATGGAGGGTCGAGGGTAAAACGGGAGAGCCACACAAGAGACGCTGTGGGAGCAAAGAGGAAGGGGCACAGGTCCTGGAAAACGTGTGCGTCTCGCCATTACATGTGCTGGTGACAGACACACACTCTCGACACTGCACCTTTTGGCCCAGGTGGGAGGGTGGGCAGGATCGAGTGGGGACACTTCCTAGTAGAGGGGAGGACAGCTGGGTTTTGAAGGATGGAGAGAGCTGGGAAGGTTTAGTCCGATATCCAGGATGCGGAAGTCGGATTGGGGAGGTAGGGAAGCATTGCAAGCGTGCAGCAGTGCTCGTCGGTGGCAGGAGCAAAAGGGATAGGTACTGGGGAGGGCAAAAGGGCAACGGCCGTGCCCCATTTTACGCCCATTTGTCCTTGAGGACAAACAGTCCTCCTCGCGTGCATTTTAAGCAGGTCCTCTCCACGTCGAGTGGGAGTTCCACGCCAGTCTAGTGCCCAGAACTGCGGAAAAGATAAAGCTGTCTCAAAAGTAACAGGAAATAATTTTTCTATGAAAACACACTCTCATGAAAAATAAAAGAAAATCTCTACACAACAAACCGTGTGCACAAGAAATCTG
This sequence comes from Avahi laniger, assembly GCA_963575035.1. NCBI lineage: Eukaryota > Metazoa > Chordata > Mammalia > Primates > Indriidae > Avahi > Avahi laniger. The sequence continues at coordinate 75,887 of CAUYSK010065773.1, forward strand.
GAGAGATAGTGTCAGATTGGGAGGAAAAACAAAACAAAACAAAACAAAACATGGGAGAGAAAACCCAAGAGCTGGCAAAGCTCTGGGGAAAGAGAGAAAAAGAAAGCCTGTTTGGGAAACAGTCAGAAGTTGTTTCATAACATTTTAAAGCCAAAGTTGGCTCAAACATAAAAGATTTCTCCTTTCTTGATAAGATTACTTTTTTCCCCCCTCAACCATTTCAACAGCGCTCAAGTAAGCCTTAGTTTAGGACAATTAATCCAGGGTCTATCTTCTCAAAGATCCTTAAGCAAACGCCTGCAAGCATGGGCGGTGCTTGGACCTGTCTCCGCAGTGTTTCACAACCTTCCCTTCTGGGGAACGCATCCCACATTCTTAAAACAGAATCGGATCTCTGGCTGAAGTCAGTGGACAGAAAGTTGAATTCAAAGCAAAAACGTAGCCGAGGGGACCCCAGCTAAGGCACAGCTCAGGCTGGGGTCCGCATGTCCCCAGATGTGGAGTCTTGTCCCAGTGGATGCCTAGAGCCCAGTGGAGTCCAGTGACAGTTAAAGAGAGGTCCTGTCACGGCTAAGGGGTCCCCACACTGAGGTGGGCAGCGACACCTCCTTGGTGTTGGAGGACATGAGTTTGTCACTCTGTTTGACCTCCCCGAGCCTGAACCTCCTCCTCCGTGGAATAAGTCCTATATCTCTGGTTTCGATAGTTACATGAGAAAAGCACGCAGTAGGGACTCAAATACGATTTTTCATAATCTAAACTGAAGTTGTTTCTAGTACCAAAGAGGTAGGAAATGTGGCAGGAAAGAGAACCTCCACTGCAGTCCATGCAGGAGTTTTGCATTGTGTAGGGAGAGCCGGGACCACGTCTGCGCTCCTGGCTCCTACCAGCAGGGGGTGCTGTGGGTGACGAGTGGGGATGGAACAGTGGCACGGCCTTAAGTCTTGCGCACCCAGCCCCTTAGTCAATATTCCCAAAGGGAGATGAGGCTCTTTCCGAATCTAATTTACATGAACTCCAAATAAGTTCCTGAGCAACCAGAAAATAGGTTCTTAATCTTCTTTCCACAACTAGTATTTCTAGGGAATTCTCCATATTTCTCTTTCTCTTCTCCTGAGATCGCCACACATACATGTTCAAATACATGCATGCACGCACGCAGACACACACACATGCATGCACTGTATACTCAAAAATTCACGCATTCACATTTCTCATCCATGTGTACACAAACACACACATGCACTCATGTACCTCACACGTGCACACACTCGAGCACTTGCAACACCCTGCCCGGTGGCCAGCATGGCTCTCCAAAACCCAATTCTTCTTGTAGCCTCTTGATTTTAACTAATGAGCAGGAAATGTTCAGGCCACATGATCCATCTTTTCAGGTGACTAGACACAGCCCGTCCAGTTGCTGGGTTTCCTTGAAGCCAGAGCAGCAGCCTTTCTGGGTCTCAGTGTCTTATTAACTCTTTTGCTGTAGAACCTACCTTCGCAGCCTAATATTCGGGATGCTAGAGGCTTTCTCCCTGTCTTTCTCACCTGCTTCTCCCATCCACAACCTTATGACTCACATTTCTGCAGCCTGGGGCACATTCCCTACAGATTTACACCTTCTATTCCCAGAAGTTTCACACCTTCTATTCCCTACGGATTCACACCTCAAAGTCTCTGAGCATGCTTTTCCATTTCTTCCTTGTCCATGCCTTCCTGCACCATTTGCCCCACAGGGCCTTTGCACGTGCTGTTCCTGCTGCCTGGAACACTCCCCTCCTTCTGCTGATAACTCCTGCTTTCCATCAGCTCGCAGTTTAATTATGCTGTTGGCAGGGATGCCTTCCTGAACCTCAGGACTAAATCAGTCCACCCCATAAACATCCCGACAGCACCCGGGTCCAAGGCCATATTCTGGTGTTCTTGGGCCCCAAGCACTCTTGCAATTGTGGGTCTCTTTCTCCATTAAAAAGTATTAAAAATTATATTTGGCAACTGGTACAAAGGCAAATGTAGTCTACACTGGGTTCATTATTATTTAATCATTAATATTATATTCATTTTTTCCTTTCACTTTAAAAGAAATTTAAACCAAAATATTTTTGTGGGCCCCTGAAAGTCTCCTGGGCACTGTGCCTCCTGCTCCTGGGTGGTGAGTGGCGTCCAGGAAATTTACAGTTACCGGAGTGATTTTCTTAATTAATGTCAGCTTCTGCCTCTGAGCTCTATAAAGGTTAGGGCCATGTCTGTCCTCTTCACCATCGAGTGCCCAGCAGATGGCCAGGGCCGGGTCTGTACGGTGACCATTCAGGGACTGGCAGTTGGGTGAGTGAACGACAGACATCCCCTACCAGACACGAAAGACCTCATTCTCCTCTCGGCCCAGGGTCTGACATCCAAGGTTCTACAAGCTCCGTGTATGGAAGCATGGATGCCCTCCCTTGCACAGGCTCTGCTGACCTCGGTGGGGACCAGCACCTAGTGGCTAACCTGCTCTGAGCGGGGGCTGCCAGAGGGACACTTGGTCCCGGTACAGAATAACCGGCACTGCTCTTGGACAGCATGTGAAGGTACTCAAACCAAAAAGTTTCTTTGGTAGGACACTGGTATTTTCAGATCACTTCTTGCTAAAGAATATCGTAGAAGAGAAGATAGTCTAATACACTGTCCTCTACGTTGATCAGATCATCCACTCAACCACATCAAGCTAATGCTTAATAAGTTCTACCATGACGTGCCAGGGGGTGGGTTATGCTGGGGGACAAAGCCAACCACAATTCCTGTCTTTCGGATGCATCCAGCCAAGGAGGAGAATCTTTATAGCAATTAAACAGCCACCTAAATCAACCCCAGATTTCTCCAGGGATGGGTGCTACAGAGTAGGACCATACCAGCGTCCCAGATTCTCACCTTGTCAATGCAAGAGACACTGGCATTCAGGAGAGATTCCAGAAGCAGGGGACAGTGACGATGATGCATCACCCAACAGTTTCATACGTGGAACAGCTGGAAAGTAGAAGGACTTTAGCCTGGAGAAGAGAAGCCCCTGGGATGTTGGATCAGCATCTCATGATATGGGAAGGGTTGCTATTCCTGGGGGGCATTATTGGGCCTGGGAAAGCATCATTCTGAGTTGGACCAGAGGGAAGAACAAGGAGCAGTGGGTGGAAGAGGAGGGGTGTGGCTTTCAGATCTACACAAGGAAGGGCTTCCCGACCCCTGGAATGGTTGCTTCAGGACATGGGGAGCTGTCTATGGAAGAGGTGTCTGGTCTCATTCCTGTCTCTATCAGCCACTCTGTCCCCATGACTGTGATCAGCTTCGACGAGAAGGATGCTCACGTATCTTGATTGCTCACCCCATCTTTCTGAACCCCTCCACCTCTTCCTGCCTCGTGTTCTGCTATCCCTCTGTGTCAGCTCTCCTGGGGAATCTGACCTGGCCTCGTCTCCCATCTGCACCTCCCAATGTCCCTAGATGATGCCCTCCTGGGATTGGCTGGGACATGGTAGTAGACAAAATCATGGCTTTGGAGCAAGACAAATGTGACAGCCAATCTCGGCTCCACCACTCATGAGTCATGTGGCTGTGTGCCAGTGGCTTCTCTGAGCCTGTTTCCTCCTCTTTAACATGGAGTTGATGATACCATCTGTTAGGATCGCTAGGAGGCATTAGAGGAGATCATGTGTGGATTTCCATAGGCTCTTGGTCAATAATCTCTCATTTCTCTCAAGCAGCAATTGAGCAATTTGAATTCTTTTATTTTGCAACCAGGAGCTTGGGGGGCCAAGCTGTCCCAGCCTGTGGAAGATCAAAATCAGGCAAGTTTTGCCTTTTCTGTTCACTCTGCAATTGCTGTGGGCATTTCCACGGAATCTCAGAGAAGAGTTAGGATCCACTTTGAGGAGGAGTGGAATCAGGGCTTGGCAATAGGGCACTAGCGATAAGATCATAGCTGACCCAGCAGGGATGACTCTGGAACATCTACCTACCCTTTAACTAGTAGAGCACCAGAGTTGTTCATGCCATGAAAGCTGATTGTGCACATTTCTCTCTAATGCCGCATTCAGTGATTTCATGTTGTTAGCTGGAAATCAGCCATGATGGAAGTATTTACACCATGGAAATTGGCAACAGCTACAAATTAAGACTCTTCTACCCCCAGAAAACTGGTTATTAAACGTATTCTAGTACTGCAGTCCCCAAACCCCTGGGCCATGGACTGGTACCAGTCTGTGGCCTGTTCGGAACTAGGCCACACAGCAGGAGGTGAGTGGTGGGCGAGCAGATGAAGCTTCATCTGTATTTACAGCCGCTCCCCATCACTTGCATCACCACCTGAGCTCCATCTTCTGTCAGATCGGCAGTGGCATTAGGTTCTCGTAGGAGTGTGAACCCTACTGTACACTGCACATGTGAGGGATCTAGGTTGCTCCTTATGAGAATCTAATGCCTGATGATCTGAGGTGGAGCTGAGGCGGTAATGCTAGCACTGGGGAGCGGCTGCAAATACAGATTATCATTAGCAGAGAGGTTTGACTGCACCATAAACGTAATGTGTTTGAATCATCCTGAAACCATTTCTCCTGACCCCCAGTCCATGGAAAAATTGTCTTCCATGAAACTGGTCCCTGGGGCCAGAAGGGTTGGGGACCACTGTTCTCATATACCTCTGCCTCCAACAGTGGGCAAAGAAATGCCCAAATCACATGATTTGTCTTCGACATCTTTGGGTTCCTGAGGAAAGAGAATCAGTGGTACAGAGGAACACTGAACCGCAGGGCAGCTGCTTCTGCCTGGTGTGAATGTGCAGAGAGAACCTGCCTGGCAGAGTCTGCACCAAGGATCTTTGTCCCTCTCTGTTGTCTCCTCATTAGGAGAGCAGAAGGTGCCCGCCTGGGTTGTCACTTAACATTAATGTGCCAGCATCCGTGGAGAGCGCTTGGAGTCCCTCATCTGGGTGCAACACAGGAAGGATGCAGGGCTTACCCACAAATGACAAAAACAGCACCTGTGAAGCCAGGAGCCTGGGCTGGACCCGCTCAATGATTTACCATTTCCTTACAGGGACCCCAGGAGGCTGAGGCATGGTGTTGAAGTTTGATTAGTAATAAGAACATAGCAGCTTAACCTCTAACATTTAGCACTCTCCCCCGGATCGAATGACTGATCTCTTATCTGGGTGAGCCATGTTAGCCGGCTGCCTGGGAACATTACACCTCTCTAAAAGCTGTCAGTCTCTGTCACTGTCTTTGCACAATGGAGCCCATAGCTATTTTTAAAGGACTGTGTCACCTTTCAAGAGAAATTGTGTCTGCACAAAAGATTGATTTTTTTTTCTTTTTTCCTTGTTTTATATACAGATTTGGTGGTCCTTCATCTCCCAAGGTGAAGCTGGGTGCTTAATCCCCGACAAGCTGACGTTGTTTTGATTTTTATTTTAGGGGGAATATGAAGAAATCGAGAAAAAGCAGATAAATGCCTAACGTCCAACCCCCAACCCCCACCCCGAGAGGCATTTGTCATCTGTAGAAAGGAAAAGAAGGGAATAGAAGAGACATTTGTCCTGTAACTCTTGGGTAGCAAGCATTGGATCAAAAGAATCACTATTTTATTTAGTCCTTTCCAAAATCCTACAAGATAGGTATTGTTAACCCCATTTGAAGATAATTCTGATTAAGAGGACAGACTCCAGAATCAAACTTTCGGGTTTATAATCCCAGCTTGACTTGGGGGCCATTTCCTATTTGTGACTTGGTGCCTCAGTTTCCCTATCTCCAAAACAGCGATATTAATGTGCTTACGTTATCGTAATGTCACTGTGAGAACTGAATGAGTTAATCCAGTTCAAGTATTTAGACAAATGCCTTGAACATCACAAGTGGCCCATAAATATTGAGTTTGTTTGTTTGTTTGCTTGTTGTTTGTTTGTTTTAGAGGGTAACATCTAGTGACTACAGCTTTTCAGGCTCAAAGAGTTGTTAGTTAGGCTTGTTACTAACACTGTTTTACTCAGATGTCTTGCGACATGAGTTATCTCCACTTTTCACAAGGAGATAACTGTCCTTGCCTCAATGAATATTTTTGTTGGGAGGATTAAACTGTGATCCTTCGTGTCAAGTGTTTGACTCGGCATCCAGTGCATGGAACATCCTCAGCACACAATAGTTATTTATTAGTCATCATTAGAAATAGTCTTCTCATGAGGAAACAGACTTAGAAAGTTTTGGATGAGCTATAGGCAGGAAGAGGAGGTTGCTGCCGTGAAAATGGGTAGAATGTTCTGGAAGACTTGTCAAAGGCAGATGAGGTAGTCAAGTTAGATATAGCAAGACTATAAAAGCCACTGATATAATTCTAGACCGCCTGCCTTTATGTTCTCCTCTTTAAAGAAAGCGAAACTCCAAGTTGCAGCTGATGCATGACTGGCCTGGTTTACGCGACAGGAACACGTGGGGGCTCCATGACGGACCGCTCAAAGCAAACGCCTTGCTCTTACTAAAGAGGACAGCGGAAGAGTGTGCATTTATATCTTTTAAGTCGAAGCAAAATATCATATACTGGTGTATCAGTTTTTATGACTTCCTGCTTCAATCGTCTTTTACGATTAACTACTCAACTGCTAATCCTGTTAGCCTTGTATCAGGGACTTAGAATTTCATCTGCAAATCATCCCATCTTCAGAAACTGCCCCCACTTCTTCCATTATCACCCGATTTGGATTCGTAAAAGGGAGGGAACATGCAAGAAAGAAGAGAGGAAAAGCTGAACTTATCGGACTATCTTTTAATTTAGAAATCATCTAGAAAGCTCCTAAGTCTTGATAGACATTAGGGATGCAGCGATGACTAAAGGGCGTGGGTGTGGGGAGGTCCCTGACCTTCCAGATCTCTCAGCCCAAGTGGAGAAGACATTAAAGTACAGATGCTTCTCGATTTATGATGGAGCTATGACCCCATAAACCCACTGTAATTTGAAAATATCACGAGTCAAAAACGCATTGAATACACCTAACCTAATGAATGTCCCAGCCCAGCCCAGCCTTAAACGTACTCAGAACACTTGCATTAGCCTATGGCTGGGCAAACTCATCTAACACAAAGTCTATCTTACAATAAAGTG
>CAUYSK010065776.1:0-42170 GCA_963575035.1 Avahi laniger
AAAAGACAATATCCCTCTGGCTCCCTAATCTATTTTTTGCCTTGGTGACTGGGAAGGAGGGACTTGAATAATGAGGGGAACAAATGCAATCTTATCACTGGCAGTATGAGTGTGAGAAGGAGATTGGAGTCAGCTATTCAGAAATATTTAACTAACATTTTCCAGGGATCTTGAGTCTTTTTAAAGCTCTGCTTGCTAAGTAGTTATGTATGGATTCATCTCATATCACACTAGCTTTTCTATTCTCATCTCTCCAAGTTGGACAGTAAAGCATGTTTAAAAATCAAGCATCCTATAACACGGACCTTTTGGGGGAAGCTTATGCTCTACCATTCATTATTGCATTCATGGCATTGGAAAGGAATCCTAAAGTGTTTGAAGTCTGACCTTCTGTTTATAGGTTAGGTGCCTAAGAACCCAGGAGATTTTCCAAAGGATGATGTTTTCCCACTTCTGGAAAGCAGAAATGGGACTCTAAACAAAGCCTGTCCCCGTCCTTGCACTGTTTCAATTAACTAGAACTTAACACAATAACAGTTACTTCTTCATCCACTGCACAGGAAGAGATCCATGTGTCTACCATTATTGAGAACACTTGCTCCAAACATATTCATCAAATGCTAGATGTTATAATAGTTGTTAACTTATAAAAATAAGCAGGTCTTCTAAAAGCTGACTCTGGTAAAGGAGCTTTGATCAACTGGAAAAGAATTGGGGTGGTGGTAAAGGCAAACTGAGATTTCATATGGAGGGTGCAAAACACATATTTACCATCTCTGTTACAGTGTTCATTGGTTCATAGAGAGTTCATGGCAGATTACCTTCTGGACATTAATATGTGTGTATGTGTGTGTGTGTGTGTGTATATATATATATATATATATATATATATATATATAAATTTTCACTGTTCGGGTGGTTCGTTTGGTTTGGTTTGCTTTTTCATCTTAGTCCTAATACCTCCTGTAGTTCCCAGACTCCTTCCCAGGAAAGCAGCTCCCAGAGCCTTCAGCTTATGAGACTGAAGAATTCCTTAAAGACATTCAAATTCTTCAGAGTGGGATATACACAATACCAGCCAATCAACCATTGCTTTGCTAAAGTGACCCCTCCTAATAGGATAACTACCTGTATGTTATGATAGTTAAATCTTTTTTTCTTTGCTCTGTCTTTCCAAAGATCACACCGCCTCCCAATTCCATTCCAGGAAAGAAGGACAAGAAAGAAGGGAGTGGGAGAAGGAAAGCACATCCTTCCACCTACGGATGGTTTGCTGCCTTCTTATTCCTTTCTTTCTTGTCAGCTACTTTTTCCTTCTCCCTTTGCCATCCTTTCTGTCCCATTTTTTCTTCTCTTTCATGCTTTTAAAAGGGAACTATTGCTACATTTATTGTCCATGGATTAGGAGCTAATGATCAGTAAACCATATGCAACATGTACTTTTTGTGGGCTTGATATGTGTCAGACATGTTCATTGTACTGGAGATGCAGCAATGAATGGAAACCATCATTGAGCTTGTATTCCATGAGGGTATCAGGAAAAACAAAATAAATGTATATAGTATATTTAATAAGTTATTATATACATCAAATTATAGTTTTGGATTTAGAGAAAAAAACAAAGTCATGCAAGGGGTTTATTGAGTACACGAGAGACAGAGAGAGAGAGAGAGAGAGAGAGAGAGACAGAGAGTGTGCGTGCGTGCGTGTGTGTGTGTTGGAGGAAACGTTAGGAGCTATGTTGCAATAGATACTCAGAGAAACACTAATTGTAAAGTGGCATTTCAGTAGAGACCAATTGGAGACGAAGAAACGACCTTTGCTAACATTTGGGAGAATGTTCAAGCACAGACAGTATGAGTGAAAGACCCTGATATGGAAGACATACTTGGCTGGGAACTGGGGGATCCAGTTGCCATCAAGGAGACAGACTGAAAAACAAGCAGTATCTTTCGTCACGGGCACATGGAACATCAGAAGTTCAACTTCAGCCACATTAAATTTGCTATTCCTGATAGACAGTCTATTAACCATTAAAATAGGCAGTTATGTATAATGTAACTATAAGCCTGGAGCTCAGACAAGGACAGAGACTGGCCTGGAAATATAAATTTGGAGTCATCAGCATTAAGTTGGTATTTAAAGATGTGAGATGAGATCATTAACATTTAGAGATTAAATGAAGTTCAAAACAAGTTCTGGGGACTGATCCCTGGGCCTTCTAATGTTCAGAGACCTGGAGGATGAAAAAAAAATCAGCAAAGAAGACTGTGATGGTGACTTTCATGCATCAGCTAGGCTAGGCTTGAGTTTCCAGTTATTTTAACAAGCAGGGATCTAGGCGTTGTTGTAAATGTATTTTGTAGATATAGGTAGCATCCACAATCAGTTGACTTTTTAAGTAAAGATTATCCTCCATGATGTGGGTGGGCCTTATTCAATCAGGCCTTAAGAGCAAAAACTGAGGTTTCCCTGAGAAGAAGAAATTCTGACTAAGACTGCAACATGAATTCCTTCCTGCCTGAGTTCACAGTCTGTTGGCCTTCCCTGTGGGTTTCAGACTAAAGGCTGCAGCATTAACTCCTGCCTGAGTTTCCAACTTGCTGGCCTGCCCTACCGATTTTTGACTTCCCACACCCATTTCCCCCTGATTCACCCACCACTCACATGAACCAGTTCCTTAAAATTTCTCTCTGTGTCTCTGTCCATTGAGAAAAGCTAGACACAAGAAATGGTGTGCTTAAAAAATGCAGAGTATCGAGAAAGAAGGGGTCATTTATCAATTCTCACAGTTTTTTGGTGGACTGTTTAAGTTTCTCTAAATATAAGATCTTCTCATCTGTGAAAAGGCTTATTGATTTCTTCTTTTCCAATCTGGATGTCCTTCATTTATTTCTCTTGCCTAATTTCTCTGGCTGTGATTTCTGGTATTACGTTGAATAAAAGTAGTGACAGTGGGTGTCCTTGTTTTGTTTCAGATCTTAGAGAAAAAACTTTCAATGTTTTCCTGTTCAGGGTGATGTTAGCTGTGGGCTTGTCATATATGGCCTTTATTGTTTTAGGTTTGTTCTTCCACATGCAGTTTGTTGAGAGTCTTTTATCATAAAGGTAAGTTGAATTTTATTGAATGCCATTTTAGCTTCTATTGAAATTATAATATGGTATTTGTTCTTGATTCTGTTAATGTGGTGTATTATGTTTATTGATTTACATATGTTGAACCATCCTTACATCCTTGGGATAAATCCCACTTGATCATGGCAAATAATCATTTTAATGCTCTGGTGAATTCTGTTTTGCTATTATTTTGTTAAGGATCTTTTTGTATCACTGTTCATCAGGGATACTAGCCTAGACGTTTTTGTTGTTGTCGTTGTTGTGTTCTTATTTGGTTTTACTATGAGGATAATCTTGGTCTTGTAGAATAAGTTTGAAAGTATTCCTTCCTTTTCAATTGCTTTGAATAGTTTGAATAGAATTCATATTAGTTCTTTAAATATTTCATAGAATTCAATAGTGAGATCATCAGGTCCTGGAATTTTCTTTGATAGGGGAGTTTTTATCATGGCTTTGATCTCATTACTCATTATTAGATTGTTGAAGTTTTCTATTTCTTCATGGTTCAATCTTGGTAGGTTGTATATGTCAATGAATTTATCCATTTCTTCTAGGTTTTCCAATTTGTTGGCATATAATTGTTTATATTATAATAGTCTGTGATGATTCTTTGTATTTTCAAAGTATGAGTTATGATGTCTCCTTTTTTGTTTCTGATTTTATTTATTTAAGATTTCTCTCTCTTTTTCTTATTCTAGTGAAAGATTTGTCAATTTTGTTATCTTTTAAAAAATAACTTTTTGTTTCATTGATCTATTTGTTTTTAGTCTGAATTTAATTTCTGCTCTGATTTTTATTTCTTTTCATCTACAAATTTTTGGTTTGGTTTGTTCTTGCTCTTCTAGTCCCTGGAGGAGAATGATTAGGATGTTTATTTGAAGTCATTCTACATTTTTAATGTAGGCATTTATTGCTATAAACTTCCCTCTTACTACTATTTTGCTATATCTCATGAATTTTGTTATATTTTCATTTTTACTTGCTTCAAGGAATCTTTTAATTTTCTTCTCAACTTCTTCATTGACCCAATGATCATTCAAAAGCATGTTTAATTTCTGTGTGTTTGTGCAATTTTCAAGGTTTTCCTTTTTATTGAATTCCAGTTGTATTTCATTGTGGTTTGAGAAGACACTTTATACGATTTAACTTTTTGGAATACGTTGAGACTTGCTTTGTGGCCTGACATATGGTCTAGTCTGCAGAATGTTCCTTGTGCTGATGAGAAGGTTGTGTACGCTGTAACAGTTGGGTGAAATGTTCTGTAAATGTCAGTTAGGCCCATTTGGATATGGGTGGCATTTTGAGTTTTGCTATAAAGGAGAGAAAGAAAATGGGGACTTATCAAGAATGTGATGTGGAAAGAAGGGTTTTTTTATAAGATGGGAGAATTGACAGCATAGTTGCTAATAGGATTATCCAAAGTAAATGGGAGACATTATATAAGCATATAGCAGGCATTTTTGGCATTCTACTGATATTCCCTTTGCCCACACTGAGGCTCAGCTGAGCTCTGGTGGACAGTTCTCTACTTTCTCTCATTCAGATGACTCCTTACCTCCAGCTCCTCTGTCTTTATGATAGGGATATTTTGGGATCATGGTAGGGCAGAATTCAGGAACGTGAACACCCATAGGAGTAACCCTTAACTAATATGGAAGAAAATTGGTAGACAAGTACTCCAGCTTCCTTTTCCCTCCAGGGATACTTTTTTCGGCATGTTCTACGTAGACTTTCAGAGAATTCCCTAGTGATATTGAACTTGAACTATTAGCATTTCCTCCCTTTTCTGTCTCATTTCCTGATTTCTTCTCTGTGTTTCCTTGAATCCCTGATAAATCAACCAACTTGCCTTTAAATATTCGACTTAGGATCTGCTTTTGGGTGAACCCAAATTAAGACGGGGGTGGGGGGAAAGACAGTTCACTTCAATGTCATTCTTGAATGATTGTGAATGTGAGAGGGGATGATATCTCTTTCAAAAATGGAGAGGTTCTTATTACTTAAGGTCATGGACAATACATTTAAGGCAATAGAAGATAACACATATGTTTGTAGATAGAGGTAATTTGGTAGACATGATGATGAAAGCATGCAGAAATTCTTCTCAAAATGCTGCTATATTTTCACATCATCAGTTGAAGGTGAGGATAAAAGAGCATATTTTGGAGATGTGAGTAATGAAAAAGTAAAAACAAATTGCAGATGTGAGTGGAGTAGGGGAAAATGCTAGCATTGGCCGTGGCACTAAGCTATATTTGAGGTTAAATTTAAAGAGCAAATAGATAGTGTCTTACCTGTCCAAATTTGGCTGTGTGGATGTAGACATGAAGAAAGCAAAGAATTAACATAAATGGTTTTGAGGTTATTCCAAATGATGGTGGGAGCTTAGACAAGAGAATTTAGGGTGTCTATAAGAGAGGAATATGAGAACTGGATCAAGGAAACTATGGGTGAAGAGCAAAGTGGGAGTATAAATAAGGCTTGAGTCAGAAAATACAGTAGGATAAATGGATTATAAAACATGATGGGGTCTAAGGACCTTAAAGTGGATAATGGGAACACTATACAGTTATAGCTAATGGCAAGATCTTGAGAAAGATAATGGAGTGGTAGTTGAGATAGGGGCAAAATCCCTATCTCATCCCAGTGATGAAATATAGTGAAGGTGCTGATTGTCTACTGGATTAAAATAGAATTAAAGCTCAGAGATATAAAGGACCCTTCAATTTGTCAAAATGAGATATCCAGTTTCAGAAAGGAGATTTTGTTCCCCCAAGATTTCCCCTACACGCTTCCTAATCATACACAAGATCCCAGGTCAGTCCACTGCGCATTTCACCCCTGCACAGGTTTTACTCAAAGGTCATAATGGTTGCAAACATTAAAGTCCATGATATGTAGCGCTTTTTCTCTAATACAACTATAAGAACCTGTCTTCTAGAATTTCATTCCACATACATCCACGAAGATAATTGATCTTAAAAATATTTTGATATAATGCTAGTTCTAGGATATCCTGTCAAAAATCCTGGATGCCCTGTTATCTGTCATAGGGAATAGCATCATTTTTGATGACAAGATGTGGTGGAAAAGAAAGGGCATCGCCTTGTTCTCAGAATGTTCTCAGCCCTCTTTGGAACTGAGTAGCTATAGGAATGTCACTCGAAATCTTCAGTCATCAGTTTTCTTATCTTAAAAAGGAGAATCACAACATCTACCTTGTACAGAAGTTGTGACAATAACAAGTTGTGACAATAACAGCATTATCATCATCATCATAATCATCAATACAGCTAATGTTTATTGAGATCTATCTAAGCACTTTAGAAAACAAATTATCTCATTTAATCCTCATAAAACTCCATGAGGTAGATAACATTAGTATGTCTATTTTTAGAAATAAAAAAATATAGATAATTAAAATGCATTTCCTTAGTATATATGCCTGGTAGATGTTAGAGCCAGAATTTAATCTCAGGGCATTCTGACTCTTGCACATTTAAATTCTCTTCTCACCAAATGATAGAATTCTTTTATAAAAAGCCACGATGCTAGACACAGAGTAGGTGCTCCATATTGATAAGTAACTGATCAGTATGTGTGAGACTTGGTGCAATCCTTTCTATGAAATCTGGCTTTAGAATATTTTATCTCTGAAAAAGACTGTGATTTTTTTTCTCATATAGCAAAATCTGTGGGCACTGATAAATATATACAATGATGTGTGTGAATGTGTGTTAGATTTATTTTACTGCAAACAACCCAAGCCTCAAGCTGTGATCTTGTCAGTTATCATAAGCTAAACACTCTCAGGGCAGGTCAGTGTGTGTCTGGATTCAACTCCAGGGATGAGGCAGGTGCAGGTCTGGAGCTGACCTGATGTTTCCATAGGTATAATTCTTCTGTAAGTGTTAGGTGTGAACAACAGCAGTATGTCCCACTGTTTCAGGCCTCAGATCATTTGAATACTAGATTCTTTGATTCTTTATAGCTTCCTCCACCCCTACACTTAGTGTTTGGCAATGCCACTTACATAATTATATTGCATTTGGGCTGGTCTCATTGCCTGTTGTGCCCCACCTCTCTACACCTGAGCAGAAAGTAAAAGTGCTCACACATGGGGACCACAGGTGACGGAGCACTAAGACTCAACTGGAGACTGATGGGTCATACTTCATGGACCATGCACTGCTGAGGTTTCACTGTGAGCTATAAAGAGCTGGAAGACAGAAGCCTGATTCAGCTCATTTCTACTGATTAATTACAGGAGAGGAACGGTGTCTGCTTTCTCAAATTTCACTTGCAGATGGAAATTAATTAGTAGATTATTCACTCAAAAGAGTTTTATATACATTTTTAAGTATCTCCTATATCTTAATCATTAGTTGTAAGCTTGCTTTTATTTTCTTATTCGACCCTGATAAAATTCCTATATAGTAGATATTCTTACAATAGATTCTTTTTGTTTTATTTGCTCATCATTCATTTCCTTTTATTTTGATAAATGCATTTATGTTTCCCTGCTATCAAACTAGGATCAGGGTTACTGCATGCATTCTCTACGGATGGCATGAGGGCTGTAGGTTAGGCCTAGCCTATCAGAGTACTCTCATCATGGATGAGCAGATGTTTCAAAATAGCCAACAAGATAAACTTCTGGGAATTTTGTTGAAACAGAAGGGAAAGAAAACTTCTTTTTACCTGACCTGATGGTGTAAATGGGGAGCTGCTGGTGACCACTTTGCCATTCCCTTTGAGAGCCTGCCTTAAGAGGGAAGACAGACAACAGGAAGTGTACCCATGACGTGGGATGTGAACAGTTCAGTTATTTTTTCTTAAATTGAACAGCTTGAATTAAATTTTTTGTTGCTTGTAATCAGAATAATACTATGCTATACCATTGCTATTTCCATATTGTAGCTAAGAAAATTGCAGCCCGGAGATGCTCAAAAATGTTTTACTTTACACATTAACTATCTTTCATAGGAATTGAGCCACAATCGGGAATGAAGTCATACTGATTTTTAATCTGCCTTTTTCCATACCAACTACTTGCTGCTATATGGAAACAAAGTACTACGTCATTTTGGGACATAGTACTTTGGAAATGATTTTTAAGAGCTTTCATTGAGAGTTTAAAATGAGTGGAAATAAAGCTTACTTCTCAGTCTTAGGTAGATGTCCATTAAAAAAAAAAGTGCATTATGGTGACTGGCACACTTATAACCCTGACTGAAGCATTTCAAAAGCCATCCATTGTAGTCTAAAACATGCATACCCCCTTAATACTTTGAAATAAAAAAAGAAACAAGTACTATCTTGTTTAACTATATCTTCCTTCTATCTGAAATTCCTTCAAGAGAAGGAGAAGAGCCAAGCAGAAATAACTAGTTTAATAAGTTTAAATGGCACTTACTCCTTGTACAACAACATTTCTACTACTTATCATTATCGTGTTTTAAGCACGGCTCTATTCCAGGTGCTACAAAAAGTATCTCACATATTAATATTTTCTTATGAAGTAGAGATAAAATCTTTCCCCGACAGACAAAAGCCGAGAGAATTCACCACCACCAGACCTATCTTGCAAGAAATACTAAAAGGAGTTCTTCAATTTGAAACAAAAAGAAATACTAATGTGCAAAATAAAACTTTTCTATGTGTAAAACCCACTGGTAAAATTTAGTACATGGGTATACTCAGAATACTGCAGTACTATATTTGTGGCGGTAGAGCAAGAGCAAGCACAGGAACCTGTGCGGTTTGCTGGTAAAAGGTTTTAAAGTGTTGATATCACTACATATCCTGTGGAGAAAGTATTATAAAAAATTCACACAGCAATTTAATAGCTTAGATGAAATGGACAAATTCCTCCAAAAGGAACGCATACCAAAAGTGAACCAAAAGAGAATATTTGAATAGATTTCTATACAAGTTTGAATTTATTATTAAAAACATGCATGCAAATAAATTCCAAGCCAGAATGGCTTCACTGGTAAATTATATCAAACATTTCAGGAAGAAATAATGCCAAAATTACACAAAATAGTTCAAATAAATAGAGAAGGTAGAATATTGCCAAACTTGTTTCATGAAGTCAGCATAACTCTGAAATTAAAACCTGACAAAAATATTGCAAGAAAATAAAATTATAGGAAAAAAGTCTTACATAATTTTACACTCTCATATCCTTATAAGTATTAGCAATTCATATCCAGCAACATATAAAAGGCTACTAAGTTATGACTGATGGAAGGAGAATAACGACCTCCCACAGATGTCAATATATTAATTCCTGGAACTTGCGAAGTCAGGTCACATGCAACGGGGAATTAAGGTAGCAGAAGGAGTTAAAGTTGTTAATCAGCTAATCATAAATAGGGAGATTATGTTGGAATTTCTGGGTGGGCCCAGTGTAATCACTTATAAGTGGAGCAAAGAGTCAGAAGACAGAGAATGGAGACATGGCAGCATGACAATGACACAGTCTGATGTTGCTGGCCAACAAAGTATGGAGACTATGAAAGAGATTCACCAAAAATCGAACAAAAGGTGAATTAATTGATTGATATGTAAAATTCATGATTTGCAAGTCAAGATAGGAGTTTATAGTATCTTTGGGTTATTTTATTTTTAAACTTAAAAACTTCATTTATTATAAAAATTAATACAGTAGATGCTAACCAGTTTTAAATAAATATGAACTCATGTAGATTTTAAAAATCTGATTCCTTGCCTGATATGAAATCCCTTAAAATTATATAAGTTTACACACATTATATCAGTTAAGGGATTCATATATAAGTCTAATGCCCGTTAATTTCAGAGAGTATAATTTAAAGTGGTAATGTAAAGGATGAATGATAGATTTAAGAACATTGACATGGTAGAAGGACTACTAAAATCTTGATTGCATAAAGGTAAATATTGATACATCCTATATTCACATCCTATGGCAGAATCATTTTCACTACTTTCACTATGATTACAGTAAACAATGGGGAGGAGCAAGTGTTTTATTTCAGTCATACTCCAGAAGCTTGTTAGAAATACAGATTCTCAGATCCCACCACCAGAAATACCGAATCAGAATCTACCTTTTGACAAGTTTGGAAATTTGTGTAGGTATTACATTTTGACAAAATGTTATCTAGACAATAAGGCTGGTATCATAGTGAAATAGATCATTGACAGAGTTAGAATGTGTATGCACAGAATAATTTTTATTTTAAATTTACAGCTCTCTCAATTCCTAACTGATACATGCATCCTAATATGCTGTATATTAACAGCCTGGAAATATTCCTAAAATTTGATGTACTGATGTTATTTCTAGAAGTTTTTCTTGATAAATTAATACAAACACTGAGAAAGCAAAAAAATGCATATTACATCATTGTAATATATAAGACATTAAAATAAAAGAAAATGAATGCCTAACACATAGGAGAAAAGTTAAATAAATTTGGGACATCCTACCACAGGTTGAAATTATCTAAAGTTATACTACTGTAAAAGTTACAACAAGGAAGAAAAAGTTTTGACATAAATATAAAAAGGCAAACTTATGTATGTATCATGATCACAACTGATCAAATGAACATTAAAAAACTAAGCATATTGCAAAGGAACATTGTAAGATCTCATCTATAGCAAAGTTTATTCCTCTGCCACTGGAACTCTGAGTCACTTTAAAATTTTGTTCCAGTTTATATAATTTTCCTAATTTCTATAACCAGATATATTAATATTTAAGTAAAAAATAAAATTCATTTGGAAAAATACTTTTGTGAAATGAAGACACCAAAGGCTAAAATTGGGATACTTTTTGCTGAATATGAATAAACATAGATGCAATAAAATAGGCCAACAGAAAAAATTCTAAGTTGTCCTAAATTTCTCCTCTTACTGAAAATAGGACAATGAAACAAGAATTCTGACTTGCCCTAAATTTCATGTGTTACTGCTAAGTCAGCATTAATAAGACAGAAGGTGTCATTTTTGACAAATATTTCCGATTGGCACTCATAGCACGGTTAGTGTTCACCAATGTGTAATTGAAATTAGCTCTTGGAGAGTTTTTCTCCCTCTCAAACTATAAATATGTAGGGGATTATCTGTGAATGTAGGAGGGAAAAGGATGGAAGAGGAGGGATCCACGGAGCCATTCCACACTGTCGACAGAAATTTGTGACCCAGCTTTACGTTGGGTAGCAGAATGAAACAAAGAAATAATTCTATTTCATTTTTTTCTTTCAAAATGTCTTTCTTTCTAAACATCTTTGATCGGAATCAATCTGGACCCTCCATTTTAATTTTGAATAGCTAAATTGTACTTTAAATAAAATAGAAAATATGTGTTACCATTTTTGACAGCTTTCGACATGCCATATTCATTGATTAAAATAATTGGTAGCAAATAAGATCAATTCATAGAATCATGAAAAACTCATTTTTTTTTTTAATTCTCAATAGTATCTTACTGCTACATAATTTGAAAGGGATCTTCACGCAGGATCTCTTTATCTTAATCAAGTTAGATATGGGTAAGTGGGAAACTTTAGAACATCAAACCACACACCCTGAGAGGTTCATTATTGCAAAAAAATGTACTACTACTTTGATTACTTTTTGTAAGCTAAAACCTTACTTAATTGAGAAACAAAAAATGACAAGAACACAAAATCTGCATTAGCAAAATTTTTACCATGTGTCTGTCCCTGTGCTTCTGAAGGGATCAATGACCCGGCAGAGTGATATAAAGACTTCTTAAAACTGCCACCTCCCGCTCCCACTCCCATCCCCTGCTCTGGGAAAGTCTTCAGTCAAGAAGTCCACTGACCTTAGACACTGGAACATTACAAAAAAATAAAAAAAGGGTGCAAGGAAGGCTTATCAGAACATCTATCCTTCTACCCACTGAAGCAACTAACTGAATTTTCTTAAGCAATATGAGATAAAATCTCTTACCCATTCAATTGGTCACTAGGCGAGCCCCATAGTAATATGGCTGTAAAAATACAGCATTCTCAAGCAAAACTGCACAACGTAAAGAAACCATGCACTTTTACCTCTTTCCACATAATTGATACAAAATCATTGATTCTACAATTAAAAGAGTTCTTATATGTTACTTTATTTCCCATTAATATTCATTTATTATATTAAATAAAGAATATGTTAAACCCTCCACCCAAAGGAAAAATATACTCTACCATCTGCAGCACTCCTGAGAGAAGTTGATTAATGGAGGTCTCTCCTACTTGACTATAAAATCCGAAGTAGGAGGGATGCTTCCTCATCACCATGATTCACATAACACAGTGCTTGAACATTATTAGGCCCTTAGTAAGCATGAATGAGTGGATGGCTTGGTATTCATGCTGAAGTTCCTCTTTGAAATGTGGAGTATGGAGTCAGTACAATAAATGCTAATGATGAAAAAGTTCCTCCTTACATGAAACTAACACCTTCTTGTTCTGTCTAATTGTCAGTTTTATTCCTGAGCATTGAAGCCAACCAACCATCCGTTTGCATCAAGCAGGTTCAACCACAAAAGAAAATCCCTGCAAGTTACATCAATCAGTATTTGTGAAGAGTTATCATAAAATAAGGGACAGAATGAATAGAGGTGATGGCAGAGATTGATTACTATCAAAGGAAGGGGGCAGGAAAATTATTTCAAGAAAGAAGTTAGTGGCTGGGCAAAGATTGTTGAAGCAATCTCAAGAAGAGAGAGGTAGAGTTATATGAAGAAAATTGGAAGCAATACATCTATGACATAAAAGAAAAAAAAAGATAATAGAATGTAGGACACAGTGAGAGGTAAATTACATATATATTTTAGAAAATTATTGAGAGGTTAAGTAAGAAAAACACATATTTCCTTAAAACAAATTTTAAATGCATAAACTCCAAATGTACCAATCACATTTCTGGACAACTTTTTACCCTAAATTATAGAAAAATTGTAGGCAAAGGTTTAAAATGGGGCTATTATCTCTATGACTGTAAGTGTACAAACTGTGGTCCAAAATGCCTTAGATATTGGAAGGTAAAGTTAGCTAAATTTTTTCTTTGATTATTTTTATTCAAATCTATATTCTCCTAGAAGATATAATAAGTCGGGTGTTTGGATCATTTTCTACTTTCTAAAAAATTATTATAAATGAAAAAAAGACCCTTCTCTTCAAAACACTCACATTGTTTGATTTGATTTGAAGGGTTCTCTTTCATGGGTTCGCCCAGACTTTTGCATCACAGAGCTGTGGGGGCTTCGCCCTGCTCAGCATAGTTACTTACCTACCCATCTTTGCTTAATGGTTCTCATAAAAATCTCTGAATCGGAGCAAATGGTCTGAGTTCCTCCCACTGACCCAGTCTTTCCAGCACTTGTTAGGGGCTCATTGACTGCTGTGGGAGCATTTGCTAAGGGTCTGTGGCTTGGGTCTCTAGCAAAAACTTCTCCAAGGAGTTTTGTTTCTCTTTGTTTCCACGTTTTAAATGGTGTTAAAAAATGCTTCAGATATGATCTTGCCTTTGAAATAGAGTTCTCTCAAGTTGTGTTTCATGTCTCACTGTGTAGCTTTCAGAAGCTCTCAGACTCTATATCTTTAAATGTCCTTTGTTCATCTTTGCAGGTATTGTCCTTGTAATATTGAAAGTAGGGTAGGTTTGCTACTTTTGCAAAGAAAATGCATACCCAGACTTATTCATTAAGGACAGTGGATTAAGTCCACATAGGACATAAGTGCCTCTTACAGAGGTTCCTGTTTGGATATCAGCTGGGAACTTGGTACTCATTTAACTTGTGATTCATTGGCCATAGGGGTCTGTCAGTCCCGAAGATCACAGACTAATAACAGCCAGTAGGAATTGCAGAGGGGTGGAAATTTACATATCAGTACTCAGATGAGCAGGGTGAACGCATCTTCTTTACTTTATAACTGTCCTCTTTGGCTTTTGTTGAGCATCCACCCTGCTGTGTTACTGGGTGTGGAAAAGGAGGGCATGTTAACTTGCTAATTAAAAGTACTCTTATTACTTCTCATTGTAAAATCTGTTTTTTTCAACTAACTCATCTTTTTGTGGGTAAACGCTAAAACTCTCCATTTTCTTCTCCTTTCCATGCTCCTTCTGAAGCTAGTTTCTGGATATGTAAAGGCTGAAGAGCTTTGATGGTTTTTAAAGGGGTGCCTGGGGGCAATGTAGAAATTGACTTGGAGCAACAAATAGGTATAAGCTGAACCTGTGGCCCAGCTTGGCTAGGACAGCCCCTGTTAATGCTTGTGGTTGTGGTGTAGTTACTAATAGTGACCCTTTTCCTCCAAAAATGCTGTGGTTTAGACACATAGTGAATTGTTACCAAACATAGGTAAGAATACTAGAAACTAGTTGTAAAGACAATAGTCCATGGCAGAGCAGCTATTTTGTATCTGGCCTTATGTTCTGAAATGTAGTACATATATTGTTTCATTTCCTTCATTCATTATTAATTCAACCAATATCTGAGCACTTTTCATGTATCAAGATACTGTCTTCAGGTTCTAGATTTTCCATTAAAGAAAACAGATAAATGTTTGCTATCATGAAGCCTACATATTAGTGTTCTTGGTTATGGTCTAGATTTTGAAATATATTAAATGATGGAACATATTTTATAGATGATAATAAAGGCCTTTGAAGAAGAGTGAATTGTCCAAAGTCGGGTAACAGGTTACTGGCAAATTCATAATCAGAATTCCAGTTTCCAAAAAAAAAAAAAAAATAGCTTAATAATACATAACAGGGATTGGGAGACTACATTCTATGGGAGAAATGTGCCCAATGTCTGTTTCTGTGAATAAAGCTTTGCTGGAACATAGCATTGCTATTCATTTCTGTATTGTCTACAGCTGCTTTCACTTTGTAAAAGCAGAGTTGAGTAGTTGCAGCAAATACCATATGGCATACAAAACCTAAAATATTTACCATGGAGCCCTTTACAGAAAGGTTTGCCAACACCCGTTCTTTAATGTAGATATCCCTACTCCTGAAAATGTCATTTGAGCAGGTAAATTCTGATAAAGTAGTCTTGTAGGCATAGCCACTTACCACCTGTGTTGCATTGAACAAGTCAATTAACCTCTCTGAAATTTAATTCCCTCATCCATATAATAGAGATAATAATTAGTGCATTGTTAGTAGGGAGGATTAAATTAACTAATGTATGTAAAACATGGAGCTGGTAAAAGAAGAGAAGGTAGTTACTAACATTTCTAGTTGGATAGCTGCTCCATGAGCTCTCAGGTATGGAGGGTTAAGGTACGGGGTAAAATTTTATTTCTCTTGTTTTTTGTGCCTTAACAACCAACAGCTTCTTGGGAGTTTTTGTGCATAATTTAATGCGAGGATTACATAAAGCACTCAGGAGTAAGCAATGAGTCTGGGCTTTAGTGGCCTCTCAGCTCAGCAAGAGACATCTTTTCTTACAAATTTGTGGATCACTACTAGGAGGCTTCCAAGTTGTGGGATTGACTTAATGAGAAAAGAGAAATGAGGAGCAATTACATTTCCATTAAGTAGACAAAAACGCCCTTGATAAGGCTGCTGGAACCAGAGCATCCTGCTCCCTCTCAGGTATAGTTTTAGAAACAGAGCACTGATTGATTTAGTAAATACAGGTTTATTTTTGCCTCTAAAATCAGCTGTCACCCAAGATTATTCCATGATCACAAAGGACTACATTCCAGGTTATAGTGACATTATTAAGCTGCTACAACGGCTAAGAAGGTATCAAGAGGGGATGGCTCTTAGCATCTATTAAATATGAGCAGATTCTAAAAAGCGTTTGGAAATTCTCAGTGGAACCCCTACACCATTTGTAATGCTGGAATTGAGAAAACCAAGGCCATAGATTGCTACAATTTAATCCAATTTGATCTTAATTATTTATAATCACATTAGCTAATACCTGTCCAACTTTTACAATATACCAATGTCTGTGCTAAGGGCTTTATAAACTTCATGCTAATTAATACTCATGGCCATTTTATAATGTAGGCATCACATTACTCTTATTTTACAGATCACAAAATTGAGCCTCAAATTCTAACTAGTTTTTATAATTGCACAGCTGCCACATTGTGGAGGTGAACATTCTCCATTAGGACTTTCACTTCGTTTCCAGGTTTGTATTTGTGCTTTTTTAGGGTTCCTCTGTGAAACCTTCCTTGACGACACTGAGATTTTACTTTGTGGCTGGTGTATTCCTACTTCCATCAAAAAAATCTACTGATATTACTTCTAATAATTATCTCACACACCTTAACTAAGTAAGTAGACACAGCTTCACTCAAGATGACCACCAAAAGTCAAAAACCAAACAAAATGAAATTGAGGTTCTCTTTGGTTTCTTCTTTTCCTTTTTTTCTGTTAATCATCTTCTGTGCTAGTATAATTTTTGTGCAAAACTGGTATTTCCATACAATTCCTAGTGTTTGCTCAGGCCATTACTAGGGCATAATTATTATATATTATTTATGTTTTAGGCACATGACAAAAAGTTATACATGCAATATCTCATTTAATCTTCACAATATCTCTGTGAGTTAGATTTTATTATTTCAATTTTCCAAGCTATGGAGACAAAAGCGACTTCATCTTGCACGCTAATGTGCCACGTCGACTTCTGATTAACCCCAGTCCCGTGAACGCTTCCCAATTCCTACTTTGTTTACTATCCCTAGTGTAAGAACATGTCATCACACTCAATGTTATAGCACAAATTACAGGCTATGATGCACAATAGCATTCTTGTCTGTTCTGGAGGGTTGCCTTGAATTGTCTCTGCAGAGGATGCAAGCCTTTTCCCTATGGTATATAAGCCCTGGGTCTGGGGAGTAAGAGTAAGGGGATGTACCTGTCTTGCTGCTGTCCAAGAGCATGCTTCCATCTATCAGTTCCCCAGTAAATCACCTGGAACTGACAAACTGGATCTGTTTGCCTAGTTCCTTGGCTTCTTGACTCCTTTTGTGTTTGGAGGCCACTTTGCATATATAGCCCGTTCAGGGAACAAATGCAAAGAAGCAGACTCAGAGAAAGTAAATAATTTGATCAAAGCCACACCACACCTAGAAGTGAAACTAGTATCATAACCAAAATCCACTAATTCCAAAGTCTGTATTATTTGTAACACTTTTTCATAATTTACCTTGAGAACCTATTTTTTGTCAGTTGTTTAAAGATAGTCCATCTTACTCTAATACACTCTGAAAAGTATTTCTAATCACTTATTTCTAAGGCACTGGCTCATCTCTGTCTGCCTTTATTCTGAGTCTGCTGTCATCTTGAGCTAGTTGTTTTCTTCTCTGTCTCTAGGCATCACTGTCCAGGTGTGTTGAACGGGAGCCTTTTTATTTTGTACCTCTTTAGTGGTAGAAATGCTAACTTCTACAGTAAATCTACCTTTAAAAAGCCTCCTTTATTAGACTCAAATACTTCCTGTGAATTACTACTTACTGTTCATTCTAGTTGCTATTATGCAAAAATATTTTGTTTTAACTTTCCTTTTGTTGAGCCATTGATTCATTGCTTAAGCAAGTTCTCCCTAATGAAACTTTGAAAGACACTTAAACTCAGCGGCTCACTGCATGCAAGCTAAAGATGGTCTTAAAGTGAAGAAGAATAAGAAATAGAAGCAGCTCTAGAATAGAAGAGTTTGTAAAATATCCTTGTGAAGGACATATGAATTGAAATCAAAAGGATTTGGTTTGGGATCCCAGCTGTCCTATTTAAGGACCACGTGGTCTTGGAAGAATTATTCAACATCACTGAGTTCTGTTTCTAATATTTGAGAATAGACCATTTGCATAATTCTCTGTGTTGTTCCTTCTGTCTGTACTTGTCAAATGCCTATCACGGGCTGCAATTTGTGTAAAGACTGAACAGTACAACCAACATAAGGCAGGGCATATAGTTGGGATTTAACATACGAGTCATCTAAGCCAACATAATGCCTAAATGCCATCCACTAATCTTGCCAGGGGTAGAAGATTTCATTCAACCTTCTGTTATTAGTTCCTTTGTTTTAAAGGAACCTCTTCTGAGTAAGAATTCTCAATGACTATTAGAGCTAAGGTAAGTTGGGGACATAAAGAAAAGGTTTTCTGAAAATACAATCACAATACCTGGTCTGCTAAAATCTTAATTTATGAATTAATTTAATTAAATGCCATAATGCATAATATATTCATCTAGCTGGTTAAACATCTTACAAGTTACCTTAATTATGGATTAGAATGCAATCAGAAACTGCTGGAAAAATGGGAAGTATCTGGTCACAAAATGAGGAGTCCAATCTATTGAGAGTTTGTGAAATGTTCTGCGAGAGGAACAGGCTGCTAATAGAGATGTGGAAAATATATTTTAAACTCTCACTGTGATTTTCATGCAAAATGATGCCATGATACTGACATTGCCTTAGGGAGGACTGATCTCTGCTCACATATCCCTCCTAAGGCAATCTTCAGGGAGGATGATTTCCTAAACTTAACAACTGGCTGCTGTGTTCAATGCACTTCCAGGTAAGTCACTTTGCAGAAAACGTGTGTTTTGAATAGTTTTGGTTTCAAGTGCTCATCGATTTCCTCCTTACTTACTCCATGTAATTCTAAATATCAAGAACAAGAGAGGCTCTTAGACACCATTGACTTCAAAGCTTTCATTTGACAGATACTAAAAAAGCAGGGGCTCAGCATGTTAAGTGACACACTGCTTATCCAGGAGGAAGGTCTAGAAAAGTTGTGATTATGTGATGGGAAATAGTAGCTATTCTTTCTTGAACACCTATTAAGTTGCAAAAACAGGGCTAGGAGATGTCAACATTTTATCTCATCTAGTTAACGCAATGAGCCTATCAGTAGGTATTTCTATTTTTATTTAAGAGAAGAAGGATTTAAAGCTTGGAGAATTGATGTGACTTTCTAAATTACAGATTACCCATAATTTAAACATAGATGTTTGATCTCCAAACCCTTCTTCTTTCAGTTCTACAGATGGCCTTCCTATTGATACTTATCTAAAAAAAAAAAAAAACCCATGCCGTAAGTATGATATTCTTTAAGAACTTCAACATCAAGTACCACTAAGAAAAAATACAGTGATGAGGTTTTCCTCATTAACTAGGTATTTTAATATAGACTTGTGATTTAGATAAAACAATTATCAAAAGAAAATTCAGAAAGCTCAACTTGATATGAATATCTTATTGAGTGAGAACAGACTGTTCCAGAACAGGCAGACTTCAAAACCAAAAGTGGTAAGAAGCTCATCTCATGAAGGTTGCAGTAAGGTTTATAAAGCGTAAAAGAGGAAGTTCATAGTGTTGTCACTCAACCAGGTTCATTTGCCCACTGCCCAAGAGGAAGCCAATACGCTGAGTCAGCAGGATTTATGGCAGAGAAAGAGTTCATTCCGAATAGTGTTAAGCGGGAGACAGGAGAAATTTCTCAAATCTGCCTCCCAGAGAATTTGGGAGACAGGGTTTTCAAAGGCACTTTGGGCTAGACAATTGACTCAACTAATTGGTTGGGTTCAGGGCAGAACCATAGGGTTGTAGAAATTGCCTTCTTTGCTGACCAGGTTCTTGGGTTGGGGTCATAAGACCAGTTGAGTTGGTTCCTTGTTTATGGGTCACTGGTCTGGGTGGGTCAGCTGTTCCACTGGAATATGGGACCTGGAAGATATCTCAGAAATTACTCCTAGTTTTCAAAAAGGTGATATTATCTGTGGAGGAAGCTGAAAATCTTTATGACCACCAGCTGTGTGGCTCCAGAGTGACAATTATAGAGATGTAAACAGGGGGACAGTGACTAATTATTATCATTATTTTTGGCTAGGCCTGTGTCTTATTTTTAGCTGGGCCTTACCACAGTTCTTGCCTTGCACCCCTTTTTATTAGTTTGTAAGGGTGGTTTCAGTTAGCTGGATTCTCATTTGTTGTTTTACAGCATCTTTCCTTTCTGGATGAGCAGGTTATTTAGGTCATAGATGATTGGCTGTAACGTGCTGAGTCACGCTGACTAGGAATTGAAGCTCAAGCTTCATTTACAATTTACGTGGGTATTTCTGGACATGGGTCCTCGTAAGTTTCCTTGAGCTGGATAGGGACTATTGGCTCAGAGACAGAGATTGGCCTTGCCCCCATTTTTATTTTTATTTAATACAACTGCATAATTCAGAAAAAGAAAAACATCCTTTAAGGCTTTTGTTTGTTTTCATGAGAATAAAACAACTTGAGTGTGTTAATACTAACCTCTCAGCAACTTGATTGAAGATTTCTGGAAATACAGTTTACTATACCTTAGTAAGTTACTGGAAGTTTTACACTCTATTACTCAGGACACTAGGACAAAAAAAAAATTGCTGTTCCATATTTATTGAGCCATGATTAGTCTAGTGTTGAATAATAATTTTTAATTTCCATTTCTTGAATATATTTATTAATTTACCTCCTGCCAATATATGGCTCTGGTTGCCACTATTTGGAATTTATTCCTGTTCTTCCTAAGTATCATTTGCATAATGGAATGACGAGGTCCATTCACTAGCACTTGGTTGTGGGGTGTTGGACAGAGTGACTGGGTTGTAATTAGTGGCATCTGGCCTCTGGTTTCATTAGCATGCAAATGGAACTACTAGAGGCCATGACAGTCTGGCGGTTTCACAACAGTCACTACAATGCTCATCTGCTTTTATAAGCATATCAGTGGGATTGCTTTTTGTCAAAGATTAAAATATGTATGTCTGGATGAATTTGACTGTCAATGTTTACATCCTAGAATCTTAAGGAATTTTCCTTGTATCAGAGAAGAAAATAGGACTGCAATACATCGGTCTCAACCTTTCCTTTTTTCATTTTTGGGCTATTAAAAATGTAATCCAAGCTCTTATATCTGTCTGCCCTGCCTTCGTTTCCACAGTCAAATCCATATTCATATCCCT
Organism: Avahi laniger; assembly: GCA_963575035.1. Classification (NCBI taxonomy): domain Eukaryota; kingdom Metazoa; phylum Chordata; class Mammalia; order Primates; family Indriidae; genus Avahi; species Avahi laniger. The sequence continues at coordinate 21,100 of CAUYSK010065776.1, forward strand.
GTCTTCTCTATTTTCCCTAATTAAACTACTTAGTTTCAGTTTTATAAAATATGTTTCTTTTTTCTTTTGTGGTATTACCTTACTCAGGATATAACAAGGCCCTCTATTCCCTATTTCACTGTTTCCAGACTGTTTCCCATAGTGTTTATACTTTTGTTATGATTTGGGATCACCTATGATGTGGGAGCCCGACTGGAGCCAAATCTTATTGGAAGTTTGATAAGTATCAAGTATTGTTTTATCCTCATATAATCTCAGCAAGTTAATGAATTGGAACTACTAGAAGCTTTACTTCAGATTAAAAAGGTAAAAAAAAAAAAAAAACAGAAGAGAAAGAAGAAAAGGAAGCTCAGAAAGGCCCTGTATCTTTCTTTCCTAAAGCCATCCAGTTTGTGTTACAGCCAGCATTTGAGTTCAAGCCTCCCTGATTGTAGAATCGCATTCTCTTAGCCATTTTTCTCTACCACCTCCCACAACACATTGGGTTGAAAATTGGGTATGAAAAGAAATTCCATGCCCTGAAGATTCCCTAAACAAGAGAATTTTATCATCACAAAGACATTCTAAGGCTCATGATTTGTAAAATTTGTCACAGTGACAACTTTGGATGTTGTACTTATTCTGATGTGTAACTTAGCTGTTCATTTGGTTTTTGCACCCTTGTGTGATTTTATTCCTTGTCATCTCATAGATTGAGAACACTATTTTCCAAAGAGTGAAATGCAGCATCTCAGTTTCATGGGATGTTTACTTGATGTTATATGACAATAGAGTTTCTTGATCTATTAAGTTTAGGAAAACTGGGATTCAACTTCATTAGAAAGTTTTCCCTACAGCAGAATAGTTTCTAAAAGCCTTCGAATATGTTCATATGAATATACTTTACATCAAGGGAGGCTGAGGAAATGTCTTTTACTTTATGTCTTTACTGTATGAAGTTCTATTTACCATCAAGGAAGAAGTTGTGGTGGTTAGGGTTGAGGACCATTGAGTAAGCAATATCCTGTTTCTGGTATATCTATATCACCTTGGGCAATAAATTAAAACTTAACCCCATATTTTTCAAAGGTCTCTCGAATCTCTTCTTCTTGAATCATACATATTATTTATTCTTTGATCCATAGCAAGTTACTGAAATGAAGGACAGTGAAACATGTTTCAAATCGTTACTGTAAAGATTAAAGCAGATAGGCATGCCAGGTGCATAGCCTATTGCCTAGCATGGAGCACATACTAAATAAAAAGTGTTAATTTGAATATGAATCCATTTGTAGAACTTAATATTGTGTTCTTTTCCTTATCTAATACAACTAATTTTGAATAACCATGGTTTGACTGACAGGGAGAAAGAAAACCCACTACCATCATCTTTAATAATGATCAGTAATCAGCAGTGAATTAATAGCAGTGGCCTCTTTCTGTTGCTATCAATTACACACATTATTAATGGATTGACAAAAATCTGCCAACATGTAGACTGTTAACAAGAACTGACACCTTGGTTATTGCCGGTGTCAGAAATTAATTTTGGAGAGTGCAACCATGCCACATTAAAATGCATGTTGTGGTGGTTTATGATGTGGGATAGAAGATGCTTTCTCAAAAGTGCTTTGGGATACAGGCTGAGGGTAAGATGCAGGCACGTGTCTGAGAAAGGAGATGTGGAATGCGCCTACATAATAGTTACTGGTGGCCATTGCCAATAACTATCATATAACACAATAAGATTCTAGGTTAGTCTGAACCCATGTAAGAGTGTTAAATAAAACCTAAAACAATCCAAATATTGTAGTAATTAAAAATAATTTACTTTTAAATCATTAAATCTTAGTAAAAAAGGAAACTGAACATTTCTTTATTTAATTCTTAGAGTAACCTTATGGAGAAATTAAAGAGGAAGAAATGGAGTTTAGATTTTTAAATTACCCATGTTAAGTTCTATTTGGTCAGTGAAAGAGCTGAGAGTTTAACACACCTTCAGAACCGCAGGTATTTTTCACTGTATCACATTGTCTCCCTAGAGCTCCAGAGGCCTGGGAGGAATAGGCGTTGAAGTGAGCGACAAAGGGGATGATAAAGCGACCTCTGAAATGGTGCACAGGAAATGGCTTAAACGCAGCCTTTCTTACTTGCCCCCTGGGTACTCAGTGCAAGGCTGGCACATATGTAGTGGGATGCCAACTCCATTTCCCTTCCTTAGGAGGTCAATGACATTGGCTCCATTTTTACATTATATTTTCAGTCTGCTATTCTGGCCTGCTAAGTGTGTTGTGATTACAACCAGCATTAATGAAGAGTTTGCCTGTGGTGACTCCGTTCTTACCAGCTGTGGCTGGGTTCTTGCTCAATTCTGAATCTCTAATGCTATCAGATAGGATCCTACTGGAGCTGGATCTTGCCCTGAGTTTCATGCTGGGCTGAGCTCACAGATGTAACACGGTGAGAATACACCGTTGACTTGTGAAGATTTGGGAATATTTCCAAGAATATAAATACTCATGGCTTTCATAAACATCATAAAGGAAATAACTTTTTATCCTTAGTCAGTGATAAAATAACATAAGAAGCAATGATCATGGGATACTTGAATTATATTGAAAAGGTAAAAAGAAACCCCAATAATTATTTTATACATAAGCTTGCAAGGCTGCGAAATGCTCTGCCCCTCATCTTGTTTTCATACTTCAATAAACTAAATTCCTGAGTTTCTCAGATACCATCTTAGCTTCTGTTTATTTTTCATCATTTATGAATATAAAAATCTTCTCCATGACACAGATTATACTGTGTCAGACATAGTGCTACATATGCATTATCTCTTTGATTCTCATATTCATTTGCATAAGTCTTCTAGAATTGCCATAACAAAGTACCACAGACTAGGTGGCTTAACCATTAGAAGTTTTTTTTCTTCACAGTTCTGGAGACTAGAAGTCCAAGATCAAAGTGTTGGCAGATTTGGTTTCTCCCAAGTTGCTGTCCTTCCCTTATAGATGGCTTCCTTACCCCTATGTCTTCATAAGGTCTTTTCTCTGTATGTTTTCTCCTCTTCTTATAAGGACACCGGTCATTTTGAACTAGAGCCCCATCCTTATGAGTTCATTAATTACCTCTTTAAAAGCCCCATCTACAAATACGAGCACATTGGAGGTTTGAGTTTCAACACAGGGATTTTGCGAGGTGAGCAGAATTCAGTCCATACCATCATCCAAGGAGGCAGATAAGTGTTTATCACTGTCTTCAGGATAGATAATAGTTTATCTTAAAGATAAGATAAATAGTTTATCTTTATAAATAGTTTATCTTTAAGATAGACTATTATCTATCCATCTTAAAAGATAGGGAAACTGAGGCTTGGACAGATTGCCTTGCTAAAATGTAAGCTAGACTCTTAGCTGTGTTGTTTTGGGCTGGAAAAGTAAACACAGAAGCCATGTGGGGATCTGTGTATCAGGGTCAGTTAAAGAAATGAACCATTGTAGGCCATCAGCACACAGGGTTAGGGCTGGGTTGAATCTGCAGAGACCAGTGATGAAGTTAAAGTCATTTTGAGTGGCAGTTTTAAGAGTGCCAAAGGCACTCCACCAATTGGTGGAGGTGAAATTCCACCAATCTGGAGCTAAAACTGTAATCTTTATGGTGGATGATTATTGAGCAGTGCATGCCAGGCAATGAGTTAAGTGCATGTGCATGTTTGAATATACACACACCGTTAGAGAAAAGTCCTGTTATTGCCCTCATTTCCCTGACGAGGTTCTAGAGGTTCAGAGAGATTTAACAACTTGCCAGAGAGCATAGTCAAGGGAGAATCAGTATTGGCACACTGGCTGTTTGTCTTTCAGTTCAAAAACCTGGCTTCACTGAGTAGAGCTGCATCTCGGGCTTACTGCTCCATGTCTCAGCTCAAATTTCCTCATTTTCAGAAACCTAGCAGGCTTTCCTGATAAGGAAACCTGTCATGGGTCCCTCTCTGAGAGTGAGATGAGATCCTTCAAAAGAAATAGAGCTGTCTTAGTCTGTTTGTGCTACTATAACAAACTACCTGAGACTAGGTGACCTACAAATAATAGATATTTACTTCTCACAGGTGTGGAGGCTGGGAAGTCCAAAATAAAGGGGCTGGCATTTGGTGTCTTTCGGGGGCCTTCTTGCTTCATCCTCACATGGAAAAAGGTAGAAGGGCAACAGGGGCTTTGGCTTGTTCCCTCCAAGCCTTTTACAAGGCACTAATCCATTCATGAGGGCTCTGCCCTCATGGCTTAATCACTTCCCCAAAAGACCTACTTTTTTTTGGAAGCCCAATTTTAATACCACCACAATGGGGGCTAAATTTCAACATGAATTTAGGAGGGGACACCATTATTTAAATCATAGGAAGAGCAAATGTAAGCATATTCTGCAATGGATTTCCATATGCACACAGATTTTTACAAGATGAGGTTAACCACTCATTATTCCAGATGATTTGTATGTTCACCATACTTGTAGCCTTTTCCATTACATAGTATCACTTTATCTCATCAGCGAAATACCAGTAACCACCTCTTATATACCTCAATATTCTGAAATCTTTGACAAGTCCAATGCTATCAAGCTCTCTGATATACATATTCTCAAACTTTTAATACTAAATCCATTTTTCCCTATCCCATTGGATGAAAAAGGATGCATTAGGATGAAAATGGAGATGATAATAGTAAAAGTAAAATGTAGTTATTATGTGCCAGGAACTGAAATAGCCAATATAATTGTGTGGGTGTATGTGTGTATGTAATTAGAACTCATCCTTATAATTTTATGAGGAGGTAAGATCTGTTATTACTCTTATTTTACATGAAGAAACTGTGTCTTGCATAGATTAATCACATTTACCATAAGCAGATGACGATAACAGTGTAGTGGTCTCACCTAATACATGGTTTCACTTGTCACAGTTTCAGTTACTTATGGTAATTATGGTCTAAAAATAGGTGAGTGAAATACAATAAGATATTGAGAGAGAGAGAGAGAGAGAGAGAGAGAGACCACATTCACATAACTTTCATTATAGTATTTTGTTATAATTCTTTCATTTTATTATTAATTATCATTGTTATTCTCCTACTGTGCCTAGTTTATAAATTAAACTTCATCAGAGGTATGTATGTATAGAAGAAAACATAGTACAGTCATGCATCCCTTAATGACAGGAATATATATATATGTATATATATATATAGTCATGTGTTGCTTAACAACATGTATATGTTCTCTGAAATGCATTGTTAGGTGATTTTGTTGTGTGAACATCATAAAGTGTACTTACATGAACCTAGATGGATAGCCTAGATGGATACTCACCTAGCTATATAATCTAGCCTATTGCTCCTTGGCTACAGACCTGTGTACCACGTTACTGTACTGAATTCTGTAGGCAATTGTAATACAATGGTAAGTACTTGTGTATATAAACACATCTAAACATAGAAAAGTTAACGTATTGTGCTAGACATTAGGATGGCTATGACATCACTAGGCAATCAGGAATTTTTCAGCTCTATTATAATCTTATGGAACCACCATCATATATGTGGTTTGTCATTGACCGAAATGTTGTCACGTGTATATATAGGATTGGGTATGATCCATGATTTCAGCCATCTGCTGGGGGTCTTACAATGTATCTCCTACAGATAAAGGGGAACTTCTGTATTATGATTAAAGTTCTATGACTCTAGAGACTATGACTATATATCTTGTCCATATATCATTTCTCTTTGAAAAATGTTGACATGTAACCAAAGTGTATTTTAATGATTTTTTTTAAAAATCATAGTACCTTCTTATTTGCTTCTATAAAGTTTTTATATCATTTTGAAATTTTCAGAGTCAGCATTACAATAAAGGTATAGGAAACATTTCTAACCATTTCACAAAAATGTAAACTTGTAGCTCTGTTTTTTAAATCTAACTCAGGAAATCAGTTTTACTCATTTGCCTTGAATTTAGAAAGTAATAAATAATTGGAAATATCAGTTAATGTTGGCTGAATTGACAATGTAGGCATCTATAGCATAAAACTAATAATTATAATATTGATACAAGTAAAAGATGTAATGCTATAATATAGTAGCTCACACTTTCTATATACTAGGCTATGTGTTAAACACTTTGTGACTCAGTTCATTTAATACTCATATAACTCATTCTCTGAGTTAAGACAAGAAGCATTATCATGTTATAGATAAGAAAATTGAGGAAAGATAAATTAAATAATTTATATCAGTGAACTTGCTGGAGGTTGGGATCTACCCCAGATCTAACACTAGCACTTACGTTCCTAACCACTGAACATACTAATTCTTGGTGGTGAAGAGAGTATTGGTATTGAAGTTATAGGATAATGATTGAAATACTAACTTTCTATTTCTTTTCAATCTTGTGGGAGTTTATATTGATGGTCCTGATTAATGGCCTCCCTGTTTGCTTGTGTTTTACATTTCTTCCTGCTATTGAGAGTGTCTTTAGCCATCCATTGAATTTGGGCCTGTCTTCTCCTCTCTTTGGCTGATAGAATGCAGTAGAACAATAAGATGCCAGAGGCCTTGAGTGCTTCTGCTCTTTGTCTTGGGATGTTGCTACCGATATGATGATAATCTGAGGCTATTCCGCCAGAAGATAAGTGATCACAGTGAGACAGTTCCAGGTATAGAGGCTAAGTCCATCTCATAACAGTCTACAGGTCTTCTACTACCACACAGATAAGAGAATGCAGATCACAGCCAATAGAACTGTCTACACAATCCATAGTTCAGTATCAACACCTGAATGTGCCCTGCCAAGATAAGAATAACCACTCCACTGACTTTTAGACTTGGAGAAATAATAAATGACATTTTTTATGCCATCGAGTTTTGATATAGTCTGTTGTGCTTCAATAGCTAACTAATGCAGCAATTGACAACCAAAATGTGGTGATCCTATAATAAAAACTCAAAAATATATGACATCAGCTTTAGTTGGGGAGTGGAACCGGTAAAAAAAAAAAAGTTGTCAAACAATTGCAAAAGTCTGAGAAAAATAGTGAGTAAGTTTTTATTATAGGCTAATAAACATTAGGACTCATGTCGTAAAATAACAATTCAAAAAACTGTAGCCAGGTGTTAACAAGAACATGGAAAAAATAATTATTAAAATTATTGTTTTGGATAAAGAGTTTCCCCAAGCAGAATGTTGAAAGTGTTGTCTGACTGCTACCAGTTATAAGTGAAAAGATGTGGAAAGAAAGGCATGTACTAACAAAATAACTAATTTGTAAATTGCATGCCAAAAGCATGCAGAGGTGTTAGGATTTTTGGGATTAGAAATAAAACAATATCTCATCTCCATTTTCTCCAGCTAGCAAAAGATTCTCAAAGAAAAATACAGGTTTGGGGTCTAGATAGCATGTTTCTGTGAGAACCTTTATTAATATATCAGAAAAAATTAAGTTGGTACCCACTAGACCCTCATAGCTAGAAAAAGTCATCTAGCAATCTTAAGAGTATTGTTCTGTAGGAATCTGACATGTTTAAAGTTTTTGTGGAATGTTTCAAAATGTCTCATGATTATATAGAGATTAAAAGAAGGCTCAAAAAGTTTTTAAGAGAGTTACATTGGGGAAAAAGACCTTAGTGAGTATTAAAAGGTGCCAAAATAATTCAAACATCCGTAAGTCCTCTGGGGTCCCACATTTGTATGGGACAGTAGAAAGCTGTTCAGTTATTACTGTCACTTTTTCAGAAGATTCCAAAGAGTGTTATGAAAAAGAAAGGATATAACAGAAAGTAGAGCCAAGCACTAAAAGAAGGGTGCCATGGTGAACAATATACTGGAAACATAGTCCTACATAGAAAAACCTAGGTGACATTCCCTACTCTTAGAATGTGTGCGCGGGGGTGGTTGGTTTGACGGGAGATATTTGATCAGTGAGTTTCTGATTTGGTATGAATTAGTGATGCTTTGTGTCTTCCATTCTTCCCTCACACTTTCAGATGGAGCTGTGCATTGTGGATATCCTGTAATTACCCTGTGGTTATCTTGTAATACTTTTTTTATGTTGCATGTATAGGAAGAATATAACTTGCCTTTTTAATTCACAGTTCTCTGGATCAAAAGGAGCCTTTTGGCTTGTGGCCGTCTGGATCCTTGAATGTAGCCTTTTGATGAATCCAAATTTTACAGAACAAATTCTTTTAGTAAAGGGATTTGTTCTGTGAAGTTTGAATTTGGTGGAGGGGCCACATTTGGGGATCTGGAGGGCCACACATGGCCTTGAGGCCACCGGTTCACCACTCCTGTGTGAGAGACTTTAGTCTCCAGCCAGTCAACCTACAACAGCTGTCTTGCCTACTCAATTCAGAGCTGACCGCCAGTGCATGAGATAGCTTAGCCAAGACAGGGAAACCATATAGCTAAACCCATGCTAAATTGTTAATGCACAGAATTATAAGCTTAATGAATTACTGTTATTTTAATACTCTTTTTTTAGGTGAAGTTTATTCTACAGCAATTGGAACTGATTCAACTCTGTAACTGTAGAGTTCTTATCAAAATTCATATGGCTTCAGTCTTATCATTTACAATTTTTGGATAAAATAAACTTTAGGCTGTAATCATGTTAGCAAACTAACATTTTCAACATATATTACATATTAGGATTCCAAAAAACATTTAGAAATGAATAAATGGTCAGTAGTCAGTAAATTTTTTTCAAAAATTGCATTGTTGATGGTATGCAGTTAGGGTGATTGTGAGGTTTTTCTCTGTTCTCCTACATTGGAGAACAAGAAGACGCTTTGGATTCTTCAAAACAGATCATTCTGCCTCTCTAATGTGTCCCTGTGGGATTGACTGAAGAACAATGCCATATTAGAAGTCATAGTGGTTTGGGGAAAGCCAGGAAACATTTTCTATTGAGATAAAGATAAAAGAGCCGTTCTTAGAGAAAAGATAGTAGCTAAGTGCTTTGTAAAAATAACAAAGTAGGATCATTAGTCTAAAGAAGAAATAGCCCTGTCAGAAATTATATAGTACACCTTTTAAAGGTAAGTAAGAAGTCAAAGTCATTGTCCCAACCTCATGAGCCAATTTTTTTCAGATAGGTTTACACTAATAACACTGTGATTTGTACCAGCTAATTCTTTACAGAATCATTCTCTTCTCTCTATCTCTCTGTTTCTCTTTTATGGCAGGCCAGTATTGCAATATGTCAAGGAATACAGTCTAAGCCTTGGCTTGGGTCTTACTTTGGACAAGTGGCATTAATCCTCTGTCAGATACAGATGGTATGTGGCACAAAGGAAAAAAGAGCTTATATGTTTGTGTACGGTCAAAAGTAGATTAAAATACAGAGGAATCAGGAATTATTGAGAGCCCCATCAAAATCACTGTTGCTGCTGAGTAACACAAAGGAAGGTTGTGGTGGCGGAGCTTTGGCAGAGATCCAGGATGAGGAATTAAGACAATTGTAGTAATGAATTGAGATATAGTACCTCAAATATTACTCCTATTATAAAAGAAATTTAACTGAATTATCCTCAGTTTTCTCATTTGCACTATAGTAAGAGGCAAAGCAAATGATTTCTGAAAGCACTAAAATTCAAAATCTTGCATGTAAGTAAGTCCCCTTCCTTCTATCTAAAACCTCTCTTTCAGGGGCTGCTGAGGCCTTGGCTGAGGGCTTATCCAGGCTTTCTAGTGTGGAAATAGGGGAGCCATGGCCAAGGGCACAGAGAGATTCTATTTGATGTAGTTTTCACAGGCACCAGAGAGTCTTGAGGCTCAAAATAACTCCCTTTTCTAACCTTGCTTATGTGCTTTGAACTTGACAATTTGATCATGGTTTGTTTGTTTTTTTTTCATTTGTTTGTTTGTTTTCTTTTTCCGACTTTGGTCCAGCACAGGTTATGATACATTGCAGTAAAGTTGCAAGCTTTTCTTGAGTGTGTGTTGAAAAATGTAATGACTTTTGAAAGATGCATAAGCAGTAAACTATAGTAATGTTTGATTTGTATGTGGGAGAACAAAAGGGCAGGGTACAGATGCACAGAGAACCTTACAAATCCAGTGTGAGGGCTCTGAAAAATCTTCATAGAGAGAGGAGCTATGAAGAGGGTATTAAAAGATAAGTAAAAGCATTTCACACAGAGGGCACTAAGGAATGAACAACAGAAAGAAAACTCTAGTCATTAACTCAGGAGGTTGGGCTCTCATTATTTGAGATGTCTAGACTTGTTACTAACTCAGAGAAGTGATCAATATAACATTTGTTAAAGTAGATGGAATTATAAGGTCTCCTTTCCCTCTGGATTTGAGGGAAGCCTAGATTATAAGAATGAACGAAAGTTGGGACCCCCCATTCTGACAATGTTCTCAAGACTGAATGGATTATTTTCTGTCACCTATATTTCTTTCCAGATTGAGATGTTAGACTTATGAGGTCTTTCCAGAAAGAATCCAGCCATAATTTTCATAATTTTTCATATCACATGGTGGCTGGATACTTTCTGGATAGATCTCGTATATCCAAAACGCCATAAAGACTAGATCATGAATATTGTGTGCAGTGGTTTCCTGTTGGGGGTATGCCTGCATGTTTTACAGTGTATATATGTATGTTTACTGGTATGTGTATGAGTTTAGTGAAGGCAATTTCTGAATATTTGCTGGTGTAATGGCTGTATCTCAAGATTCATGTCTCTAGTCTGGGCAGGCCTTATAGCGTCTCACTCCATGAAGGCCTACTGGTATGACAGCAGCCTTTAGAATATTACAGATGTGAGCTCCGGTAGAACAAAATGACTGTAGCTCCAGATGACACATGCAAATTAAATTCTACCTACCTGAGAAAAATAATTGAATATTCTTGAGACGTGTTCTTGGCTCAGTAGGTAAGAGTGGCATGTTCGGTTAGCAATGCCACCCTTGAGCCAACCATGGGGAGTGGATGCCCAAGTACTGTTAGTTTTCATTGTTTTTCTAGATGGTGATGGGGTTACTGAATTGTCATCATCCCATGGCATTCTCCCTGCCATCCTATGTCTGATTTCCTCCTGTTTTAATCCATTTCTTATTTTCCTTTTTTCCTTTTCTTGTCCTCATAGTCATTTCACCCCATTCTACCTAATCGTTTTTGCTCTGAGCTGAAGGAAGGAGATATAGAATCCACATCAGTGGAACAGCATGTCATCAAAGTGTTTCATTATATGGTGCTCCTAAATTTCAGATTTATGTAGAGTGTCTCCGGGGACTTCGATATTAACCTTTGAGCCTTTGACTCAAAGAACAGAAACAGCCTATCAGCCTACACCAGATATTCCAGAATTAGACGTTTCCTAAAATCCCATAGTCCCTACTTTTTCCTCTCTGAGTCCGCCTAAGTATCCTAACACAGCTAAAAATTAGCATTTTTCTTGTTACTTTGGTCTATAAAGTATACAAAATATATTTTTGTTTCCCCCTTCTACCCTAAGAGCTAATGAGTTATGTGGGAATTTAATGTTATTATCCCATAGAAAGTACAATGAAAACGATTCCGATAACTTGAGTTCTTATTTTGAACTAGCTACGTGGCTCTGACCATTGGAAAACATAGTGATATTTATCATGTCTACTCTACTGGGCTGCTGTAATGTTTAGGGAGATAAAAGATGTGAAACTGTTTGATATAAAGTTATTCAGATACAAGGAGCTGTTATGCATATATGTATCAATTTTGTATTTATACCTCTCTTCCGAAAATGATTTTCTGTAGCTAATACATAGTCAATAAAATAAGAAAGTATTATTTTTAAATCAAAATAAAAAATGGCAAATTAAAAAAAATAGTTATTTTATTCTGCTTCTTTCTAACCTTTTGTCCTCTACGTTTCTGGAATCAGCCATATGATCTGACTTAGCTCTAAGAATGTTATGTATATTTAGGGATATGTTTATTAAAAGAATCCATGGTACCTCTATTTAGAATGTCTGGTAAGTTGCCATATTCTGCCATTAAATGACTGCATTGTTTCTCACTGTGAAAGTTGTCAGAATCAAAAACAGAGTCACTAATGTTAAGTAAATCCGGACATATAGAGCTGGAAAAGCCATGAAGAGAGGGTTTTTATGCTGTATGCCTGGTAACAAAAACTATCACAAACGACTACAAAAACCACAACCTTGTGCAAAAGCCATCGCAACCTTACACAAAAGATTATTCTACAAGGACATTTGTCCAGCACCTGCCTGTCCAACCTCAAACTGCTGACACCCTTGTTATTGATCTTTGTAGCTAGGGATAATTATTTCAAAAACAATTGTATAATCCTACTTTAAAAATATTTGTTTTCCTTTACCTCAGGAAGTGGGCACATAGTTTACTATGGTATGCAAATTCTCACTATACTGCTGTATTCCCCCCAAAACATATTTTCCTTTAGAGAGCCTCTCTCTGTTTGTTATTTAGGTTGACACCACTAATTATTTATTTTGCTATATACTCCCTGTGGACATGGATAGGAAGACAAATGAGAATTATTCCCTTACAGTGATAAAAGGTAATTAAAGGGTTGTTTCATTTTCTATGCCTTTAGAAAAAATCTCATGACCTTGATAATATGCTCCAAGATTAATCTCCCACCAGTTTTCTCACTTCTCTGTACAACCCTCACAGTGTATCAAACCAAATCAGACTGCTTTCCACGATCCACAAATCCCCATCATAATTTCAAGTCTATAGCAAGACATGCTAAGTTTCTTCTGCCCTAAATGTCTTTTCTGATTCTCTAAACAGGGATGTTTCTTCATCCTCCAAGAATCAGTCCTACAATCTCCTGCTTTGATAAGTCTTCCTCATCACTTCAGAATTATTAATTTGGGAGACAGACAGGGACAACATAAGGGATCTAAGGGCAAAAACTGTACTGATTAATACATGTTTTCATCTCCACTTTCTAGCACAGGCTTGAGGAGACAGTGGTCATTCGATCCATTATTAGTGGATGGCTGCAAATGTGAGTAGAATTTGCTTTCATTCCTTTGAGGTGATGCTAAAGTGAGCGGATTTATTAGGGAAATTTCCTTTCCTATTTTAAAACCTGACAGAATCCTGCAGCATAAACTGGCATACTTGTCTAGAACATGTGCCAAGATGATGCTAACAGCATCTTATCTGATCCAAAGATCAGAAATGATTGTTGTGATTTCATTAAACCCACTGTCGGTGAAATCTTGAACACATCCTTTGAATTTGAGACTTTCTCCCAGCCAGCCACTCCAATCATAGAAGTGGTCATTTGGACTTGAGTGCTGTCAACTCTACATTTTGGTTGGAGTGGGAAATTTAATTCAGTGTTATAGAGTTGAGAGGAGTGAAAAGAATTCATCTTTTTTTTCCCTTTTTTTCACATTGCTGACCTCAATAGATTTTCTTCCTGAAAAGACTACAGTGAATAGAGTCAGGCGCTTGCAAAACTGTTTATCCTTAAATCTAACACCTCCGTTCCTGTTCTCCATACTCCTACCTTGATGAATTTTCCAAGGTTCTCAGAGTCCTTTTCATGGGAAGATACTGCACAAGGCAGGTTTGTCATGACTACATTATCTCAGCACATAACACCTAAAAGGTCACTCAGTCTTTTTTCTCTAAAACAACTAACCTTCTTTGGAAGTAAATGAAATAAGTCTCTTTGCTGCTGATTTGTTTAAAAAATAGGAAAAAGTGGAACAATAGGTACATTATGCAGAGTGTTTCTGAAAGAGAACTTTTATAAATTGGTAATTTAGAAAATCAGTGGGTTGCAGACGAGACACAGCATCCTCTACTGAGCTTTCAGCAATAACAGAAGTGTCATTTGAGTACACTCTTTAATCAAACTTTTTACGATCTATACCCGGTCTATGCAGAGTTGAGTACTTGGGGCTGAGTGATATATTCTAATGCCTCCTACTTCCATGAGATCTAAGATGCTACTTTATCAAGCTTATTTTCCACGGGAGGGAGTTCAAGCAGACAGAGAGGTTGAGCAGTACATCCAAGGTCATGCTGAAAGTGAATGGTTGAAATGCATGTTCTCATCCTTTCCTTTGGATTTGCTGCTTCTGTTTGCTTATAAGGGATAACTAACACCATTTGTCACCCAGCTATCCCTACGCCCTTTCCTACCTGGTAATAACCACACTGATTTTGGCCAGGTCGTCAGGGAAGTACATTTACTCTCAGGAAAGGCAAGACTCCTTCTTAGGACTAGGAAATGAATCCTAATTGATCTGAATGTGTACTGATAATTTCAGTTCTTCATTGCCGATTGTTGCTCTAGGGGTAAGCATATAACCCACTCTTGGCTAATGAGAATTAAATGTAAATGAGTTGGAGGACTTCCATTTCTGAAATAAACTAGAGTTTCATGGTCCTTAAATCTACCTCATACAGTGGTATGAGCATCCTTAGAGCCGTAATAACTAACTGCATCTATGAAGTAACCAGCAGAGTGGTGAAAATAGCCTGCGGTTCTTGAGTGTATTTATGAGCTACTATAACAAACCTGGAAACACCTACATTCAGACTTCATGTTAAATAAGATGATTAAAATGTTTTCTACTTGAAATCACTATAATCCTTTGTATGTGAGTTAAAGCATTAATAGCAGATGGATGAGGTCAGAGGATATATCACAAGTACAGTGTCTTGCATGCTTACAGAGAAAGTGGGGGTCAGCAGGGGCAAACTAACCCTTGAGTGAAAAGAAATGGTCACTTAAGTCTACATAGTGAAGTCTATATCATAAATGATAGAACCAAGGTCCTCCCTGAGTCACAGTTACGAGTAAGTTTGAACAGAAGTGTAATAGATTCAGTGTGAGTTCAGGCTAGTTGGAGGTCCATGGGAATTTCAGACTGAGGGAACAGTCATAAATCATACAAACTATGATGACATTAAACAGAACTGGAGTTATTACAGTAATTCAGTATAAATCAAAATAAAAAGAAACAACACCAATATCTAGCCTCAGAAAGCTTAGATGTGGGCAAGAGTTGGCAGGCAACCTGGTCCACCGGCCAAATCTAGTCTACTATCTGTTTTCGTGAATAAAGTTTCATTGAAACCCACATGCACCCACTTGCTTACATATTGTAAATTCCAATGGCAGAATTGAGTAGTTGAGACAGAGATTATATGGTTCCCACAGTACAAAGCATTTGCTATCCTACGCTTTATAGAAAAAGTTTCCTGGTCCCTGGGTCTAGAGTTCAATGAGGATTTTACAGTCTGGAGACACAGAGAGTCCTCAGATACACAAACGATATGAAAAAATGGGAAGAAAAGGACCAAGAAAGACTGAGCATTTGAGTGGGGAAAAGGAAGAACTGCTGCCCCATAAGATCACAAAAATGCTTTGCGTCCATTCCAGTGGATTACATTAAATTTGTGCGTTTGCCTAACAGTATTAAAAAACAGACAAATTCATAGCTCTGCTAATATTTTACAAAGAGCATTTTGATATGTTGAGCATCTGACTACCCATTGGCTCTGGCATGCAGGCAAGCAGCCTAAATAAATTAGCGCGGTGCACATGCGGAACAGCTTCCACATTGATGAGGAAGTGTGTGGAGAGGGTGATTTTGGCTTTGGGTCTTGCAGTTGAGGAGAGGAAGAGAGGGGTGCTGACATAGAAAGCCTTAGTTTTCTGTTTTGTCTCAGAGATTGCTTCTGGCCCAAAGCCTGACTGATGTTTTACCACTGCTTATCAATATGATTACACTTACTTTGGATTTAAAATTGCCTTCCCCAAATGAAGCGTCATCAAAAATGAAACAAAGGAAGAGATGCTTCATGGCAAGCCAAATGTCTTTCCACGAAAGGAAAAATAAACATTTCATTTCCATAAAACCTGCTTTGGAAGCTGAAATTCATATAACAAATTCATAAAGAGACTTTGCTATGATAGGAATAATTTGGCCCTAAAATATGAGGCACTTTTATTCACATAATAATTGCCTGGCAATGTTCAAGGTGTTCTCCCCCTCCTTTATATTCATGTTTATAATGTTGCCAAGAATTAGAAAGCCTAATGCGGAGCACTTCAGGTCTTAAATTTTACCCTAAGATGTTGGAACCAGGAGACAGCACCATGACCCATTGTTAGAACCATGTCTCTCCATGAATAACTCCAGACAGGTATAGAATGTTCACCTGCACTAACTTTCACCATCAATTAAATCCAGTAATTGAAACATTGAATAAAAGAAAAGGAAACCCAATAAGACTTCTTTTTGGGGGTGAAACCTTCTAAATATAGGGTGATCTCTCCAAAAATGTTCTTGTATATTTCTCTGTCTGGACTTCCTTCTTCTCCCTGTGGTCTGGGCAATGCCTAATGAACTTAGATTACACAGTTCACATGTTTTCCCCTTAAAGAGAGTATTTCTTCACTGATTCCAGTAAACAGCATACTCTTGTGCTTATTCAGCACTTTGAACCTGGCCCAAGTACATATTTAAAAGAAGATTAAATAGAATTGGATGATATCTATGATGTCTTTTTATATTTAATTTTCTCTGCAACTGTGAATGTGTATGTGTGACAAAGTAAGCTTCCTTCTCTTTACTCTAGAAATTTTTTTTCAAGTAGAGTGCCTTATTTATTCTGATATTATGTAGAGCTGTGGCCTGAAAAGGTAAATTATATATTATGCAGATTTTTCTAAAAGAGCTAAGTTGAGTTGAATGTCATTGCCATTGTAAACTTCTGTTTGTAAAACGACCAAAGAGGTAACATTTTATTCATGTAAGTATGTTTGTATGTGTGTGATATATACAGGTATATGTACACATATATATCACATTACATATAATACTTTATAAAAATCCGAATGCTAATTATTATGCAAAATAGGTATTATTTGAATTATATTTTATTAAATCTGTAAATTAGATACAGACTTTCATTTGCTTTTTAGAGGAGCAGATAAAAAAACATAGATATGATACTCTACTACCATTAACACAATTGAATGGCCTTAATTTCTCAATAGGATCATTCAATATTCATTTTTTAATTTCTGCATTTACACATAATATCTCTCTGGAGGCCTCTAACAGATTCTATTGCTGCAGTTTTAATGAGAACTATCAAAGGTTACTATGAGATGATGATCTATACTTAATTCACAGATTTCCCCAGACAGTTGTGCAATTCAGTACTGTTTAGATTCTTTTCGAGTTTTATTGTCTTAAAACATTTATCCCAATTTTAACTGCATCTTTAATCATTATTAGCATAACCCTTCCATTCTTGAAGTTAGCATTTTGAGAATTAATATGGGAAAATTATGGCCTCTTTAGGGAATTTAGTAAGTTTGCTTGTGAGAAAACATGGAAAAATCATTTTGCATCCATGTGATGTTTCCAAATATATTCTGATCAAATATTTCTAGGTAACCAAATGATATTAACATTTTTTTCTCTCAAATTTTATAATTCTGACTTTTTGTATAAATGTATCGATCAATATAAAATATATAAGGTGCTCAGTTAAAGATGACTGATACACACTGATTTTGAAGAGTATGTGTGAGTCAAAAATATAGATATGAGAGGGAAAACTTGAATTAAAATCTGGACTAAAATCTGAATTATAAGGTTTCAGATGATTTTTACAATCCTGATGAAGTGGTCTTTCCTTATTAAATTTTTTTCTCATCTCTAACTGGTAATATTATGAATTCATATTCAGTGAAGACCAAATAAAGTAGTAGGTGTAAATATGGTAAATAGACTCAAGGAATTTTTACTGATGCTGTTGCTTATATTACATCAGATATTCAAATAGATTATACCAGATCCATTCAAATGAAATAAATGTTAGAGTAATTGACTGATATAATAATCTTATTTAAGAGAAAATTTTAAATCTAGTGAAACTCTAGACTTTAGCATTGTATCACTGGCTTGAGAGAAAACTTCTTGGACCATATCCCAGCATGTTTATTAACTGCTCCTTTATACTTCAGTTGGTCAGTCTTTCTCACTGAGTTTTAGCACAAACCATGCAGTAGGAGAGAAGCCATGTGTGATTATTGTCCCACAGACATATAAGAAAACTGAAGCTGAAAGCGATTTAAAAAATATACATATGATCATTCTTCTTATAAGTGGTAGGATAGTCATAGAATGTGCATGAAGGTGTGATTCATGTGTAAAGGGATGGAGAAAATAAAGTGAAGATGTATATTAGAGGAGAAAAAAAGGATATCTTTATTTTTCAAATCAATAATTCAAGCTTCTGCTTTCTTGGCATGTACATTTAGTATACCTCATCTGTAGTTTTTACTTCTTTCCATAATTCACCTCTACTCAAACTCTTCTCAAGACTGACTTATTCATGAGATAGCATATGTCAACCTGGATGTGTTAGGTATTGGAAGCTTTTGTAGTAATTTGCTCTAGTTTTCTCACAGTTCTTTCTTAGATCTTGGGTGGACCATTAAAATTCTATAATTATTTTTTCTTCAAAATTTACTCTTTGTTTTTAATAATGTCCTTAGAAAAAGATGAGTGAAAGTCTAGGTCTAGTGATTTAATTCACATTATTTACTTAAATCTAGCCAGCTTGTCTCAGTCGTTTTCCTTCCTTCATCTGAAAAATGGAAGGTTTAAAAAAGGTGATCTCCAGGGTATCATTTATCTCTAATAATCTGAGATTTTTTTTATAAATTACATCCCAAACACACAACTTTTAAAGTTTACAAAGGAATTTTGACACTTTAAATATATTTAAAAGGAAATTTGACATTTTATCTTATTCCATTAGCCCTATTTTGTTGAGAATAGCTCCCTGCTGGGAAGCATGCTCTGCATGCACCATCTTTATACTTCCCAAGGTGACTTTGGACATTCTGAATGCATCATAATTGTTGACTGACTTGGAAGATGAATCCAGGAAATAGGCAGAGACTATTCAAAGTAGGGAGATCAATCACTGGCCTGTTAAGTTCTACATGCATTTGTTAAGATGTCTTTACTTCCAGCCTGGAAATAGCAAACAGCACAATAAAGAAGATACTAGATCTCCCCTTCACACTTCTTGGTATGAAGCCCATATTACACCCGACTCATGCTACTGACTATCTAAAATTCCTGGCAAGGAAGAGGCTATAGAACTGCAATTCTCTCTAAGCCTCTTATATCCGGACTGTCCATGAAATGTCCAGCCATGGATACAATGGATACATGGATACGATGGCTGGATATTTTCCAGACAGTCTTCCTATAGTCTGTGAAATCAATCCTGTATTGTTCTATATCTCTGTTGGTCTCAGTTACTACTAAATAAAATTATTCAATATATTCTCATTAAATGCTCACCTACTCCCATGATCCTTTCAGACATGCAATTTAAAAAAATCATAAATGCTAATGCATTCTGATATTCATATTTAGTGAAGCTGTTGACCTGAAACCAAGAGGGCATACTTTGGAGAAACCATCCTATACAGAAAGATAGTGCCATGATATATATCCTGATAGGGCATACGGTTATTTTTAATTGGGGAATCAGATATATGAAGCAATTATTACAATAAAGTGTGACACATGCTACACCTGAAGAGTATGCACAGTTCAATGGGAGCACAGTACAGGGAACACCTTAGTTCTCTGGGGGCTCAGGAGGTCTTCACAACTTACCTTATCTGTGAAGTATAATGGAAGGAATGAAGAGGGACTTTCAGGATTGACATGAAAGCTTTCAGGTGAGTTCGTTTGAGGAAGAAGAAGAAGAAATAAAAGGAAAGTTATTGTGGTGCGATAGATCAGCACAAGCCTGGAAAACTGTTAGCAAATTAATGTGACCAAAGTGCATGTGGGTACGTGGAAGGAATGGTGGGAGATAAGCCTGGCATCATAGATAAGAGCCCATGCCATTTGGACTCCATTGCCTAAGCACAGAGCAAATAATGAGAGATTTAAAGCATCAGAAGAAAAATTCTTAGATTTGTACCTCGGTGTTTCCAAGTTCAAGTGTGATTTCCATTTTCTCCAAATGAACAAATGTTTGAAATGATACTAAAGTTTTGATATTGTATTATTCTATAATAACTCTATGTTGCAGGGTACCTTTTACACTTCAAGTACCCAATTTGGTTTAGGACCAAGGTCTAGCAGACATCTACATAAAAAAGTTGAGTTACATGCATTGGTACCTTCAGCATGTTGAAATATTGATAGATGCTGTGCTGGGGTATAACAGATTTTGAGGACAGAGTTTCTTACAATATTGACTGGAGCATGGGAATAAGAATGCATATGGCCACCATGTTCTTAACCAAATAACAAAGTATTTTTTTTAGTCATCTTATCTTATTCCATTTGTAAGGTCACAAATTCTCTAGTGCCTGATGGTAGATGGTTTTTATTATAATTGAAATGTTTTGTCCTTGTGTTAAAAATTTGGGCCACATTTCTAATTTCTCATGTTTGATGTCTAATTAGTAACTACTGTGACATAACAAACCACAAAACCACTTAGTGGCTTATCACTATAACTATTCATTAGCTCATAGTCTGCAGGTCAGATAGGCAGTTCTTTTGGCCTAAGCCAGTATGAATTATTATCAGTGGAGCACAATACACTACCTCTATCAATGGTTCCCTGTGGATTTGTTCTTTTTTTTTAATTTTTTTTTATTTCAGCATATTACAGGGATACAAATGTTTGCGTTACATATATTGCCCTTGTCCCACTCGAGTCAGAGCTTCAAGAGTGTCCATCCCTCAGACGGTGCACGCCGCATTCTTTAGGTGTGAATATACCCATCCCCATCTCCCCCCTCCCATCTGCACGACAACCCTTGCCCATCAATACATGAGTGGATTAATAAAATGTGGTATATGTATGCCATGGAGTTCTACTCAGCCGTAAAAAACAATGGCGATCTAACACTTCTTTTATTATCCTGGATAGAGCTGGAGCCCATTCTACTAAGTGAAGTATCCCAAGAATGGAAAAACAAGCACCACATGTACTCACCGTCAAATTGGTATTAACTGATCAACACTTAAGTGCACATATA
>CAUYSK010065780.1:0-10069 GCA_963575035.1 Avahi laniger
GGCACTCACTCTAGCCAGGGCAACAAAGTGAGACTCTGTCTCAAAAAAAAAAAAAAAACTATTAATATAAAGAGAACTCTTACAACTCAATAATAAAAAGAGAAATATCCTGGCCAGGTGCAGTGGCTTATGCCTGTAATCCTAGCACCCTGGGAGGCTGAGGCAGGAGGATTGTTTGAGGTCAGGAGTCTGAGACCAGCCTGAGCAAGAGCAAGACCCCCGCCTCTATCAAAAATAGAAAAATTATCCGGGCATGGTGGCGCATGCCTGTAGTCCCAGCTACTCGGGAGGCTGAGGCAGGAGGATCGCTTGAGCCCAGGAGTTTGAGGTTGCTGTGAGCTATGATGACACTACTTTAATCTAGCTAGGGCCAGAGAGCAAGACTCAGTCTCCCCCAACCCCCCCCCCCAAAAGCAAAATAACCCAAAAAGAGATAGATATTTCTCCAAGGAAGATATACAAATGACAAATTCATGAAAAGATGCTCAACATCATTAGCCATCAGGGAAATGCAAATCAAAACCATAATGAGATATCACTTCATATTTGCTAGAATGGCTGTGATCAAAATGACAGATAATGAGTGTTGACAATGATATAGAAATCAACACTCTCATACACTGCTGGAGGGAATATAAATGGTGCATCCTCTTTGGAAAACACTGGGGCAGTTCCTCAAACAATTAAACCTAGAGTTACCATATGACCCAGCAACTCTATTCCTAGGCATATGCCCAAGAGAAATAAAAACATGTATCCACAAAGAGCCTGTACAAGAATGTTTATAGCAGTGTTATTTCTAATAGCCAAAAAAAAGTGGAAACAACTCACATGTTCATCTACAAATGAATATACAAAATGTGGTATATCCATACAATGGAATATTATTTGGCCATAAAAAGGAATGACTGCTCATGGTGGCTCATGTCAGTAATCCTAGTACTCTGGGAGGCCAACGCGGGAGGATTGCTTGAGCTCAGGGGTTTGAGGTTGCAGTGAGCTATGATGACCCCACTCCACTCTAGCCAGGGCAAGAGAGAGAGACTCTGTCTCCAAAAACAAACAAACAAACAAGGAATGAGTATCAATACATGTTACAACATGAATGAACCTTGAAAGCACCATGCTAAGTGAAAGAAGTCAGTCACAAAAGACACATATTATATAAATCCATTTATATAAAATGCCCAGAAAAGACAAATCTATAGAGACAAATAGTAAACTAGTGGTTGCATAGGGTAAGAGATAAGGGGGTGGTAGGTTGGAGAAGTAGGGTAGTGATAGCTAAATCATATGGAGTTTTGGCCGGGCGTGATGGCTCATACCTGTAATCCTAGCACTCTGGCAGGCCCAGGTGGGAGGATTGCTCAAGGTTAGGAGTTCAAGACCAGCCTGAGCAAGAGTTGAGACCCTGTCTCTACTAAAATAGAAAGAAATTAGCTGAACAACTAAAAATATATAGAAAAAATTAACTGGGCATGGTGGCACATGCCTGTAGTCCCAGCTACTTGGGAGGCTGAGGCAGGAGGATTGCTTGAACCCAGGAGTGTGAGGTTGCTGTGAGCTAGGCTGACGCCATGGCACTCCAGCCCAGGCAACAGAGTGAGACTCTGTCTCCAAAAAATAAAAAAAAAAAGGTAAAACATACGGAGTTTCTTTTTGGGAGTGATGAAAATGTTCTAAAATTGACTGTGATGATGGTTGCACATATTTGTGAATACACTAAGAACTACTGAACTACACACTTTAACTGGGTGAATTTTATGGTACATGAGCCGTATCTCAATAAAGCTGATTTTAAAAAAACTATGAAGAAAGACCATTTTTCTCATGTCTGCTTAGTAAATGCTTAAAACACACTGGTGAAGGGGGTTCTGAGTGCTGGTAATGTTCTATTGCTTGATTTGGGTGGTAGTAACAAAAGTGAATTTATTTTGTGGTAATTATTGGTGTACTCTTCTGTGAAAAGGTTATACTCCAATAACCAAGTCCATAAAAATACACACACAGACAATGTACTGGTGATGGTGTGTACATAAACAGACATTCACACTGTTATTGGGGATATAAGTTGACAAAACCTCTTAGGTATGTAACCTGCAGGTTTATAAGCAATAAAAAACACATATACTTTTGTTCCAAAGGTATATACTCACATGTATACAAAAGTATATACCAGATCTTTATTGCAATCTTGTAAGAGAAAAGGTGTAGAAAAACTCTAAATGCCCATTAGCTGAGGCCTAGGTGAATAAATTATGGTACAATTACACAGGGAATACTATTTAGCCATTTAAAATAATGAGGTAAATTTACATGTACTGAAATGATAACTATCTTCAAGCTCAAGAGTTCCATGAAAAAAGGAAGGTACAGAAGAGTATACCTGTGCATACGGTATGCCACTCCACGTGGGGAGCAGATAAACTAAGGTGGTGGGGGATATTTACACACACATGCACACACTCATATTCCCAAAGAACATCTTCAGAAGGACACACGAGAAACTAATAATCACAACTGCTTCTGAGGAGGCCTCACTGGGAAATTGGGGGAGACATTTTTCACTTTGTATCTTTAAAACAAGGTGGATATATTATCAATTCAAATAAATTAATTCTTCTGAAGTAAAAACTATGCGCTTCAACACAGGTGAATGCCACTGAGCTTCTAAAAGTTAAAATCTGAAACGGTTCCTATAAATTCTGAAATGCTTCCTGTTTCCCATTTTAAGAGTTAAATTCTCAAACCATTAAGTAGTAGTAACAGTAGTAATAATAATAAACAGCTACTTACATCAACACCTCCAAACAAGTCAAAAATATAAGTATTTGGATAAGAGGTTTCTTGGGTAAGCTTTCTCTCTTCAGTAACAAATGCCATAGCTTCCATGGAGAGAAGAGGAGAAATTTCCTAGTTTAAAAAAGGTACACAGAGACATTCCGTGTAAGTAATCAACACAGACCAGACACTAAAACATCAGTTTGAGCACAAAGATAACCCCCAGTGAACCACACTTCCTAGTATTCAGACCCTTGCAGAGCCCTTTTCCATGCTGAACCTAGGCTGATGTGATTTGCTTCAACTAATGGACGATGGCAGAAGTGACACTATGTCACTTCCAACACAAGCCTCAAGAAGGCCTGGTAGACTTGGCTTTTTCCATTTTGGAACCCAACTGTCATGCTGTGAGAAGTTCAACATGGCCACCTGGGGAAGCCACAAGGAGGAGGGCAAGATTGATACTCTTCGCTGATCTCCACCTGATGGCCAGCACCAAGTTGCCAAGGATGTGAGCGAGGCCATTTTGGACATTCCAAATATCTCAGTACCCCACCCAATACCACACGAAGCAGAACAACCACTTTATCAACCAAGAATTGTGAGAGATAAATAAATGGTGGTTGCTACTTCAAGCTACTAGGTTTTGCAGTGACTCATTCTGCAGCAATAACCAAATCACTGCCCAAATATCACCTGCTGCAGGAATCCCCAGCCAGAAACAATCTCATGCAATTTATAACTCATTTGTGGCATTTAGCACTTTTACTTTGTACCTAGTCACAAACCTATGTTATTTCTTCCCTACACTAAATGCTCCTTGAAGATAAGACTGGGACAGATTCTACTTTGTATTCCCCACAAGTCCCTAGATACTGCAGGTGTTTGATATGATAGACATAGTGTAGCAGTTCTCAGATTTTTGGGACCATAGAATCCTTCGTTCACATGGAACAAGGCTAAGAGAAAAAAAATTCTTACAGAAAAACCCAGAATGTGGTAAGGTTCAAGTAACTATTTGCTAGATAAATAAAGAAATAATGATCATATAGCAAGGACTCACAAATTTCCAATTAATTTCCCTCCCCCTTAATCTCAGCTCAACCTCATATCTCAGAAATTCAGCAAGAATCAAATAATGTGCAATGCTTTGCAAAGCATTTTTAAAGAAGAAGCTATAATTTCTATCACTCAGACTGTGAAAAGATCAAGACTATGTCTTAAAAGACAAAGCTTGTTTAGTTTCTATTATATTTTAGAATAACTTATTATGTGACATAATCAAAACCTCACCTCTGAATAACACTATGTCATTTAGTTTCATTAGTTTCATTACGATCAAACATAACTTACATGGGTTTTAACTGCAGCTAGAGCCAGTGGCTCTATATTTAAATTTGGGGCCAGCGCCAAGCTAAAGCTTGGATAAGGTAACTCCACACCTACTGAATCAGAAATTTTAGGGTGAGGCCCAGCACTCTGTGCTTTAACAAGCCCTCCAGGTGATTCTGATACACATTCCTATAATGTCTTTGCATTGTTTGTCATCCATCTCCCAACTATCAAACTTAGCCCTTTCAATCTTCTTATGTTAGTGATAATTTTCAACAACCAGAAGGCCTTTTCCATGAGCCTTCAGTAATATGGGATCTTTTAAATCCTGTTTCAAAAGAATATCATCCCAACCCTAGAACACAGTGCTGACCTCCCAAATTAATTAAGCAAGCATTGCCACAAAATAAGCATGAATATAGCCCAGAAGGATACACACAGGGAACCCAATGGTGATTATCTCTGGATGGTGGAATTATAGGTGATTTTTATTTTCTTCTTTGCACTTTTTCTGAACTCATATTTTCTACAGCTCACACAATAAAAACAGGCTATTTTTTAAAAAGCTCACAGAAGGGAAAATAAAAAGCAGACAACTTTTGTCACCTGGAGGCCCTGAATACAGTCCCTCCCTGCTAAGAGTTACCTTGAGGATGTTTTGGCACTCAACGAAGTCACTATGGAAGTGGCTGGTGGCATACAGCTTAAGGAGCAATTGAGGAATTCCACTCCATTTGCATTGTTTGTCCCTCTCCACCAAAAAAGTCTCAGTGAACTGTGAGTCAAAAAAAGAAAGAGGAACATTTTACTCATGAGGAAAGAACTACTAGTAGGTACGGCAAAAGAGAGCGATGACTTCCAAACCCACCTAGGACAAACAACTCAAAGGCCTCTTTTCAGAAATCTTCAAAAGCTCCCCAATCCTTGCCTTGGGATAAAACACCCTTCATAATCTCCCATCTACTTTCCTTTCCAGCCTCATCTCTTTCCCAATGCATACTCTAGGTTCTGAATGTGTGTGTTCTGTCCTGTGCTTCTCTGCACAAGTTCTTCCCTTAAAATGTTCTCTGTCTTCTACCCAAAATGCTCCTTCTTCAAGATGCAAACCAGATCACCATAAATCTTCTTTGACTAGCCTTCCTCACATTCTCCTTTCTAAGTGATTAGGTGCCCCTCCCTTAGGGGCTTTATCTATTGTATAATTTATCCTATTATATCACAATTAATGGTTCATTTGTCCCCTTCCTCCTCTGGACCACAAGCTACTTCAGAGTAGGTACCAGGCTGTGTTCCTGTTTCCCCCTCCTCCTCTTTTTCTTCCTTCCCCACCACGCCCAACTCACTCACAGAGTGCCTGGCACAGAATAGGGACTAAGTAATGTTTGAAGGCATGAGCAACAGCAATAACACAATGACGGGAACATTAATCAGTTATGACAATTTTCACTAACACTTTGGGACATACCATTATCAGGGGCCAGATGTGAAATATTTTCATGTGCATTTGTCCCTCAATCAGATAGAAAGCTCCTTGTAACTGTTAGTGTAGGACAAGCAGGTCTTCAATATGTTTTAGTTCTATCCTGACACATATCAGTCCTATGATAATGGACAAGTCCCATTATCCTTTTTGACCTTGTTTTCTTAGACTGTAAAACTAAAGATAATACAGGCAGTAACGGGAGGGAATGAGATGTTTGGGAGAATGATTCATATTAGGGTGAAACATAGGAAATTACCACTTCTGTAGATCAAAAATGACTGAATATCAGCAATTTCATATTGTTCAAGCAAGCTCAAAAACAATGGAAAAACATCTTTCCTTTCCTTGAAAGGCAAAAAAGAAAACAAACATGGTTATAGGAGCCAGCAAAAATAGTGCTTACAGAGAAATTTATGTAAACACCAATACTAAAACAAGAGATCGCAAATCAATAATCTAAACATTCACCATGAAAAACTAGGAAAAAAAGAGTAAACTAAACCCAAAGCAAGCACAATAAAGGAAATAAAAAAGATTGTAGCAGAAATAAATGAAATAAAGAACAGAAAAATAGAGAAAAATCAACAAAACCAAAGGTTTCAAGGTTCTTTAAAAAGATCAACAAAACTGACAAACCTTTAGCTACCAATGACCAACTTATATGATTCAAATTACAGGTTGAGCGTTCCAAATCCAAAAATCCAAAATCCAAAACATTCTAAAATCTGAAACTTTTTGAGTACTGACACGATGCTCAAAGGAAATGCTCATTGGAACATTTTGGACTTTGATTTCTGGATTTGGGATTCTCAACAGATAAATATAATGCAAATATTCCAAAATCCAAAACACTTCTAGTTCCAAGCATTTCAGATAAGGGATATTCAACCCGTAGTGATTAAAAATAACAAAACCCACAAAGAAAAGTCCAAGTTCAGATAGATGGCTTCACCAAACTTTTAAAGATGACTTAACACCAATACTTCAGACTTTTCCATAATACAGAAGGGAACATTGCCTAACTCATTCTATGAGGCCAGTATTAATTACCCCGATACCAAATCGAGACAAATACATCACAAGCAAACTACAGATCACTGTCACTTGTGAATACAGATGCAAAAATCCTCAGCAAAACACTACCAAGGCCGGGCATGGTGGCTCATGCCTGTAATCCTACCACTCTGGGAGGCCGAGGCGGGAGGATTGCTTGAGGTCAGGAGTTCGAGACAGCCTGAGCAAGAGCAAGACCCCCATCTCTACTAAAAATAGAAAAAAAAGAAATTAGCCAGTCAACTAAAAATAGAAACAAAAAATTAGCCGGGTGTGGTGGCTCGTACGGGTAGTCCCAGCTACTTGGGAGGCTGAGGCAGGAGGATCATTTGAGCCCAGGAGTTTGAGGTTGCTGTGACCTACACTGATACCATGGCATTCACTCTAGCCCAGGCAACAAAGTGAGACTCTGTCTCAAAAAAAAAAAACACTACCAAACCAAATCCAGCCAACATATAAAAAAGATTATATCCCATGATCAAGCAAGATTTATCCCCAGGAATGCAAGGGGAGTCCGACATATAAAAATCAATGTAATACAACATATTAACAGACTATAGGACAAAACCCACATGACACATCAGATGCAAAAGAAAACATGACAAAAATCACTCTTTCATGAAAAAGCCCACTAAACAAGGAATAAAAGTAATTCCTCAATCTGTTAAAGGACATTTACAAAAAGTCCATAGTTAACATCCTACTTAATGGTGAAAGACTAAGATTGGGGAAAAAAAACAAGGATGTCCACACTCACTAATATAATTCTATTTGACATTGTGCTAGAAATTCTAACTTTGGCAATTAGGCAAGAAAAAGAAAAGGCACTCAGATGGGAAAGGAAGAAGTAAAACTATCTCTATTTGCAGATGACATGATCTTGCATATAGAAAATCCTAAGGAATCCACAGCACAAGAAAAACTATTAGAGCTAATAAACAAGTTCAGCAAGGATTCAGGATACAAGATCAATATACAAAATTCAGCTATTATTTCTACCCACTTGTAATAAAGAATAAAAAAATGCAATTCCATTCCAGAGGATCAAAGAAGGAAGGATATAATAGCATCAAAAAGAATACTTAATAAATTCAATGAAGGAGTACACGACTTATACAAGGAAATAAAACACTGTTGAAAGAAATTAAAGGACTAAATAAATGGAAAGACATCTCATGATGATAAGACCTCGTATTGCTAAAATGACAATACTCCCCACATTTATTCAATGTAATTCCTATCAAAACACCAGCTGACTTCACTGCAAAAATTGACAAGCTAATCTTAAAATTCATATGGAATGCAAGGACCCAGAATAGCCAAAACAATCTTAGAAAAGAATGAAGTTACAGGAATCATGTTTCCTAATTTCTAAACTTATCACAAGGCTACAGTAAGACTGCATGGTGCTGACATAAGGACAGACATCTAGACCAACGGAACAGCACTGAGATTCCAAAACCCTTACATGTTGATTTTTGACAAGTGTGTCAAGACTATTTAATGAGAAAAAGAATGGTCTTTTTACCAAATATCGCTAGGACAACTGGATATCTATAAGCAAAAGAATGAAGATGGACTCTTTCCTCACATTCCATACAAACACTAACACAAAAATAGATCAAAAACCTAAATGTAAGAGCTAAAACAATAAAACTCTCAAAGAAAATAAAGGTGTAAATTTCATTGCCTTAGATCAGGCAATAGTTTCTTAGGTATAACACCTAAAACACGAGCAACCAAAGAAAAAATAGATAAATTGGACTTCATCAAATTTTAAAACTTTTGTGGGTTTTTTTTAAGTATAAGGATATATTTTATTTTATTTTTTTAGAAGTCTTTTGAGGACTACAAATTACATTGTAAAAGCAGATCACTATGTAAAAATCTAGTGAGTGTATTTTGCCTGTGCATGAAAACTTTATCAAAGATAATTCATTTAATAAATTCACTCCATTCACAATGTTATCAGTTACAACGCTTTTTTTAAGGTTACTATACCTTTATTTCAAATTATATTACAAATTATTCCCTTAAAATGAACTTTTAAACACCAAACTCTTGGCTCATAAGAATGGCACCTTAAAAGGGGCAATTTCCACTCAGTTTCTGGTGGCATTATTCCAGACTAGTTTCTCTCACCAATTAAAATACCTTCAAAATGTTCACTTTTAACACAAAGTCTTTCCATCCAAAAATGTGGCTACATTTTTTCCCCTAATGACTACATACATAGAAGGGAAGTAGCAAGAAAAGAAAGATGAAAACCAAAAGGCAGCCATTAAAATAAATGGATCAATTGCATAGAAGAAATATTTGGCTCATTGCAATCAAAAAATGGCAATATGTTAACAGGCAGATCCTTGAGTCATCACTGAATACATTAACAGAATGAAGCCAGTCCAATATGACCAAGTGGGAATATATAATTATCACTGCACTTCATTCTTTACAACCAATACTCTAAGCCAACAGGAAATCTAAGTTATGTCTAGATTCTCACGTTCAATGATTTTTCCTGGGTTTAGTACATCAGTCATTTCCTTTACTCTGACTTCTTTATGAGTCGTTTCCTATCAATCTAAGTGTGTTATGAACACATAAATACTTTAAATGACTAGACTTTTCTAGGGTACATTTGAAAATGGTTGTATTAAAAGAAAAGCCATTTGTTTGTCTGGAAAGATACAAACTCAATGCAGAAGTTTCTCAATGGGAAAAAGCTCAACTTTCTTCTTCCCACCAGCTCGGCCACATGTTATTTCCCAAACTTTTCAAATTTGTTCTCCATGGCTTCCATAAGGATAAAAATCAGAGAGCAAACAATTGAGCTTAAGGATAGCTAGGTTAAGAATGCAAGAAAATGTTAACATGCAAGCAATAGTCCAAATACTCAAGATACATGTTAATGAATTATTGTATATGAGATTTTCATTGATGAGCAGGGCTCTGAGTGTACCAAATTAACACACAAATCATTGTCTCTTGAGACTTTGGGTATTTTTACAGTTGAGTTTGCAAATATAATTTTTATAACAAGTTATTTTTAACCAAATCATATCTTGAAAACTGTTTATAGAAAACCAGGGAATAAATTGTTCATTGTGGAAGGTCTTAAAATACATTATTACAGGCCGGGCGCGGTGACTCACACCTGTAATCCTAGCACTGTGGAAGGCCAAGGTGGGAGGATTGCTTGACGGCAGGAGTTCGAGACCAGCCTGAGCAAAAGCGAGACTCCATCTCTACTAAAAATAGAAAGAAATTAGCTGGACAACAAAAAATATATAGAAAAAATTAGCCGGGCATGGTGGCACATGCCTGTAGTCCCAGCTACTCGGGAGGCTGAGGCAGGAGGATCGCTTGAGCCCAAGAGTTTGAGGTTGCTGTGAGCTAGGTTGACGCCACGGCACTCTAGCC